>SJYO01016970.1:122430651-122641829 GCA_006410555.1 Capra ibex | reverse complement strand
AGTAGACGTATAGACTCCAATAACTATAAAGAGGGTCGTTAGAACTAAGGTCGAACACGAAGAAGGTCGGGTCGTAAAGAGTACTACATGAGACGTATATTCAATTTATTCGTCCCACTTTTATGTGTCGGAACTACCTGAGGAAAAGGATAAACCTAGGTCAGACAACAAGGTACAGGTCAAGATTGACAACGAAGGACTGGACGTATGTCTAAAGAGTTCTCCGTCCAATCCACCAGACGATAAGGGTAGAGAGAGTCTTAAAAGGTGTCAAATAACACTAGGTGTGTCAGTTTCCGAAACCGTATCAGTTATTTCGTCTTTATCTACAAAAAGACCTTGAGAGAACGAAAAGGGTACTAGGCTGCCTACAACCGTTAAACTAGAGACAAAGGAGACGGAAAAGATTTTGGTCGAACTTGTACTCCCTCAAGTGCCAAGTGCATAACGACTTCGGACCGAACCTCTTAAAAATCGTAATGAAATGATCGTACACTCTACTCACGTTAAAACGTCATCAAACTCGTAACAAAACGTAACGGAAAGAAACCTTAACCTTACTTTTGACTGGAAAAGGTCAGGACACCGGTGACGACTCAAAAGGTTTAAACGACCGTATAACTCACGTCGTGAAACTGTCGTGGTAGAAAGTCCTAAACTTTGTCGAGTTGACCTTAAGGTAACGGAGGCAATCGAAACAAGCATCACTACGAAAGATTCCGGGTGAACTGAAGTGAAAAGTTCTACAGACCGAGATCTAATCACTAGTGTAGTAGTACTAATAGACCCAGCACTTCTAGAAAAAAACATGTCAAGGAGACACATAAGAACGGTGGAGTAGAATTATAGAAGACGAAGACAATCCAGGTTTGGTAAAGACAGGAAATAGTTCGGGTAGAAACGTACTTTACAAGGGAACCATAGAGATTAAAAGAACTTCTCTAGAGATCAGGAAGGGTAAGACAAGAAAAGGAGATAAAGAAACGTACTAGGGGTTTCTTCCGAAAGAATAGAGAAGGACGATAAGAAACCTTGGGACGTAAGTCTACGAATATAGAAAGGAAAAGAGGAAACGAAAAGCGGAGAGAAGAAAAGTGTCGATAAACATTCCGGAGGGGTCTGTCGGTAAAACGAAAAAACGGAAAGAAAATGTACCCCTACCAGAATTAGGGACAGAGGACATGTTACAGTACTTGGAGTAAGGTATCAAGTAGTCCGTGAGATAGATAGTCTAGATCCTGGAATTTAGATAAAGAGTGAAGGTGACATATTAGTATTCCCCAAACTAAATCCAGTATGGACTTACCAGATCACCAAAAGGATGAAAGAAGTAAAATTCAGACTTAAACCATTATTCCTCAAGTACTAGACTCGGTGTCAGTCGAGGACCAGAACAAAAACAACTGACATATCTCGAAGAGATAGAAACCGACGTATCTTATATTAGTTAGACTAAAGCCACAACTGGTAGACCACTGCAGGTACACATCTCAGAAGAGAACACAACAACCTTCTCCCACAAACGATACTGGTCACGTAAAAGAACCGTTTTGATATAATCAGAAACAGGACGAAGTAAGACGTAAGGTTCCGGTTTAAACGGACAATGGGGTCCACAAAGAACTCAAGGATGAAAACGTAAGGTCAGGGGATATTACTTTTCCTGTAGAAAAAACCTACAATCAAGATATTCCAGAACATCCAGAAGTATTTTGGCAAGTTGAAGTCGAAGAGGTCGTAATGACCAACCCCGTATCTGAACATATTGACACTATAACTTACCAAACGGAACCTCTACTTGTCTCTAGTAAGACAGTAAAAACTCTGACGTAGGTTCGTGACGTAAAGTCTGAGAAGACAACTGGTACTACCGATGAGGTAAAGAAGACTCCCTAAGGAAGGGCGTCATCATCTATATTACCAGTAGACTCAATTTAAGTGGGTAAGGTCAGGTAAAATCAAGCGACTAAGGATCTTATAGCTGCAAGTGAGAACGGTAGAGAACAAACTGGTGAAGGTTAAACGGAACTAAGTACCTGGACTGTAAGGTCCAAGGATACGTTATAACGAGAAATGTCGTAGTCTAGAACGAAAATAGTGGTCAGTGTAGGTGTTGACCCATAACAAAAACGAAACCGAGGTAGGGAAGTAAGAAAGACCTCAATAAAGAGGTGACTAGAGGTCATCGTATAACCCGTGGATTACTGGATCGCTCAAGGAGAAAACCATAGGATAGTAAAAACGGAAAAGTATAACAAGTACCCCAAGAGTTCCGTTCTTATGACTTCACCGAACGGTAAGGGAAGAGGTCACTAGGTCACCTGGTCCGACAGTCTGGAGAGGTGGTACTGGGCGGACAGAACCCAACGGGACGTCCGTACCGAACCAAAGTAACTCAATCTGTTCCGACACCAGGATCACACTAATCTAACTGATCAAAAGACACTCATACCAAAGTCACACAGACGAGAGACTACGGGAGAACGTTGTGGATGGTAGAATGAACCAAAGAGAATGGAACCCACACCCCATAGAGAAGTGTCGACGAGGTCGGTTCGTGTCGGCGACGAGGAATGGAACCTGTTCCACATGGAGGAATGGCGGCGGTAAGGACTGGAAGTTGCACCCTATCGAGTAGATTCGGGAGGACGTGGACGCGTCGGTGACGAGGAGCCCTACGAGGAGCCCTACGAGGAGGGCCGGTGTCCGGGACCGGAGCCCTCACCCACCGAGAAGGGTCGACGACAGGGACCGGAACCCCACCGAGGAGTCCCAGTGACGGGGACCGGGGGGCCAACACTCCACAGAGGAGGGTCGACGGCGGGAACCGGAGACCGAGCCCCACCGAGGAGTCCCAGTGACGGGAACCGGACCCAACGCTCCACAGAGGAGGGCCGGCGGGGACTGAAAGCTACGCCCCACAGAGGAGGGCCGGCGGTGACTGGAGCTGCGTCCCATCGAGGAGAGCCGGCGGGGACTGGAGCCTGCGTCCAACAGAGGAGGGCCGGCGACGGGGACTGGAACGTGCGCCGCATCGAGGAGGGCCGGCGGTGACTGGAACGTGCGTCCCATCAAGGAGAGTGGCAAGGACACGGCAGCGTCGGACCGTGAGATCCGACGACGGGGACTGGAGCCTGGACCCCACCGAGGAGAGCCCGCGTGAATCACGCCGCCGAGAGCGTCGACGACGGACTCTTACCCTTACGGTTTCTTACGAGTTTGATGGTGTGTTAACTTGAGTAGAGTGTGCGAACGTTTAATGACGAGTTTTAAGAGGTTCGGTCCGAAGTCGTTATAAACTTGGTACTTTAAGGTCTACAAGTTCGTCCTAAGTCTTTTCCGTCTCCTTAGTCTATAGTTTAACGGTTGTAGGTGACCTAGTAGTTTTTTCGTTCTCAAGGTCTTTTTGTAGATAAAGACGAAATAACTGATACGGTTTCTGAAACTGACACACCTTGTGTTATTTGACACCTTTTAAGACCTTCTCTACCCTTATGGTCTGGTGGAATGGACGGAGAACTCTTTGGACACACGTCCAGTCCTGTGTTGTCAATCTTGACCTGTACTTTGTCGTCTGCCCAAGGTTTATCCTTTTCCTCATAAAGTTCCGACATATGACAGTAGGACGAATAAATTGAATATACGTCTCATGTAATACTCTTTACGACCCGACCTCCTTAGTGTTCGACTTTAGTTCTAACGGTCCTCTTTATAGTTATTGGAGTATATACGTCTACCGTGGTGGGAATACCGTCTTTCACTTCTTCTTGATTTCTCGGAGAAGTACTTTCACTCTCTCCTCTCAATTTTTCAACAGAATTTCGAGTTGCAAGTCTTTTGATTCTAGTACCGTAGACCAGGGTAGTGAAGTACCGTTTATCTATCCCTTTACCACCTTTGTGACCGACTTAAATAAAAAAGACGGAGGTTTTAGTGACGTCTACCACTGACGTCGGTGCTTTAATTTTCTACGAATGAGGAACCCTCCTTTCAATACTGGTCGGATCTATCATATAAGTTTTCGTCTCTGTAATGAAACGGCTGATTCCAGGTAGATCAGTTCCGATACCAAAAGGGTCATCAGTACATACCTACACTCTCAACCTGACACTTCTTTCGACTCGAGACTTCTTAACTACGAAAACTTGACACCACAACCTCTTCTGAGAACTCTCAGGGAACCTGACGTTCCTCTAGGTTGGTAAGGTAGGATATCCTCTAGTCAGGTCCCACAAGTGGCTTTCCTGACTACGACTTCGACTTTGAGGGTTATGAAACCGGTGGACTACACTTCTCGGCTGAGTAACCTTTTCTGGGACTACGACCCTTTCTAACTCCCGTCCTCCTCTTCCCTTGCTGTCTCCTACTCTACCAACCTATCGTAGTGGTTGAGCCACCTGTACTCAAACCAATTTGGGGTCCTCAACCACTACCTGTCCCTCCGGACCACACGACGTCAAGTACCCTAGTGTTTCTCAACCGGTACTGGCTCACTGACTTGACTTGACTTGAACTCAAAAATGTAAACTTTCATTTTTAGTTGTATATTAATGTACGAATTTTATCGTAACTTTAAGACTTCCATTTAAAATAGATAAATACATGTAACGATTTACCATTGTTTTATTGGACATACTGTAGTTAATCGTAAAAATAAAGATAAGGTGAATCTTATGATCATTGTCTTCAGAAAGTCATATGATCCAATTCTAATAAAAATTCAATAAGGGGTATACCTCATCATGTAATTATATTGTAGACATAGTTAGATTATAAAAGATTTTAGGAGGTTTTAGGACATTCATAGTCTGCTGGTTCTGAGAACGTGTCTGCGTTCAGTGTCTACGTTCGGTCTTTCTTTGTGTGACTTTAATTTAGTGTAATTTACAAGACACATAGTTAGTAGAACTTTTTTATTGTCCCTTTCATTAGAGTCGTACTCTTGACTACTTCACAAATACTCAAATTCGTAAACTTAAAATATAGTAAAGAGTTTAAAAACCTAATTTTTTAAATTATGGGTGTGAAAAATGTAATCAAAAAGTATCTATTTTACCAGGTCCGAGTTTTATCCGTTTAGGTCTGACGATGTAAAAATTTGATACTATTTTCTTGGTATACGAATTACTTTGGAGCACGGATTTTAGATTTACAAATACCAGTGTATGTAACAGAGGATAAGAGTTGGAAAACTAAATTTTACAAAAACAAAATGTAAATGCAAAAGAAAAATCTTATCTCTACTACTTGGACTCTAATAACTGAAGACTACCGTTAGTTATGGGACATCCATCAAAAGATTCGGTGGCCTGTCTCTTTCCCTCAAGTTCTTCACGTCCATCTGACTGGAAGAGATCCTCATTTGATTCTAGTTGTGAACTCCAACAGTTGTGTCGACCTTAAACTCCCAGTATGATCTCTCCTTCCTAGGTTTCCCTTCTTGGGTATTTTGGACACATTTTTCAATAAGACGAAGAACCAGTTTCAACACAGACTGAGAAAACGTTAGGGTACCTGACATTGGGAGGTCCGAGGAGACCGGTACCGTAAAAGGTCCTTTCGTATGACTTCCCCCAACGGTAAAGGAAAGAGTCCCCTAGAAGGGGTCGGTCCCTAGATTGGGTAGAGAGGACGTAACCGTCCGTCTAAGAAATTTTGACTCGGTGGATCTTTCGGGTCTACTTGTGAATGATCCGTAAGTTAACTCCGTTTTTTCGGTGTAGGAACAAGAGTCTTAGAACGAGATTCTCAATTCACGACACAGGTTGTCCTGTCCATTTGAACTTTCTCTGGTCGGTTGTTTCGGGTTTCGGTTCGAAAGTTCCAAGTTTCAGTAGTAGGTCTTTCAATGATGAAGGGTCTTCTCTTAGTTGTAAAACGACACGTATTAAATGATTTTTACATACAAGGTGACCAATATTTATTTATTAGAATTTTGGACGTTATACACTAACCTTAAAATAAATGACGAGATCAATTTGTATAGACCCGATTCTTGAAAAACAAGCAAAAAAACGTTTATGAAGGTCCGTAAGGTCCACTAGGATAAATTTAGTTGGAAGTAGGAAGATGAAGGAGGGGTTTCAAACTAACACACGTTAACAGGGGAAGAAAAAATACGTGTAGTATATAAAAACTACTTAATATTATACTACGATAAGTGCGAAATTGTAAAGATATCAATCCAGACTGAATATTAGTTACTACGTAGTGACAAATTAAAAAAAAAGAAAGACTAACCTTGTATATTACTATCAACGTATTCCGATAGTCACATCTGAATCTCGGTTACTTAATACCATTTATGTATCTTTACGTTAATCAATAGATGCTTTTTTATATTGTTTACTTTTTCTTAACGAAATTTTTCAGTACTCGATGGTGGGAAGTTACTATTTACTTCACGTCGTATAACCGCACCGTTTCTAGATAACGTGTAACCTGAGTTACTGCAGAGACAGTAACTGTTCGACCATCTGGAACGTATCAGAAGAATTATAAAGAGTCCGAACCAGAAGGGTAGTCACTTTAGTATGGTCATTATCATCACCTATGGAGTATCCCAACACTCTTAAATTTTTCCATCTTTTCTTTCACGGATTTTGTCAAGGACCTTGTTTGACACGAGCTACTTGTCTTTGGTTAAAATAATCTTTCTTTTAATACTTCTATGACTCAATGGTCAAAGAACATATATAACCATTTTTTTTTTAGAATTAAAAAGTAATGATTACTTTTTTTTCTACTTCATTTATTCCTTCCGTCTTTTCTTCTCCCTTCTTTCTTCTTTAATTTCTTCGATGGTATCACGAAGACGGTTATTACGTTAGTCGTCTATCTTTACGTAGAAGACAAGTAATTACTTCCTTTCAACTGAAGTCAAAGATAATATAATTAACGACTCCATAATCTCAAAGACTATACACTTATTCACGTTTTAGTGATGAGATAAAGAAGGGTGATCTGACATTCGAGGTACTCCCGTCTCTACCCAGAAAAGGAAAATGAGTTGTCTCTCAATTATTCTTAACTTTATATACGATTTTTTACAATACGTAACAATTTAAGGTTAAGGAACTTCTTCTTTTATTTAGGACCATTTTGATGACATAAACGTTGAACTATTGTCTTTACCTCTTTATAGAGATTGTACTGTTATCGGTTGTTTAGTAAGATAGTCCATCTTTATTAATGAAGGTAGAAACCAGGGCATATTGAAATACATTATAACAACGTAAACTAACGTAAATACAGAGAGAAACTCCCGTCCCCGTTCGAATGAGTAGAAACTCCACGGTCGTAGATCTCTCCTGTGTCTTGTATCTTTGACAGTCACTTACAGACTACCTACTTACTTGGTCGTTTACCAACTAGAACTTCGTCTAGAATGTAGACTGAGATAAGATTGTCTCTGTGAGATAAATTGAGTTGAGACTGACATTATAACGAAGGGACTACCGAGTCTCCAATTTCGCAGACGGGCGTTACGCCCTCTGGGCCCAAGCTAGGGACCCAGGCCAGGGACCCAACCCTTCTAGGGGACCTCTTCCTTTACCCTTGGGTGAGGTCATAAGAACGGACCTCTTAAGGTACCTGTCTCCTCGGACCTCCCGATGTCAGATACCCCAGCGTTTCTCAGTCTGTGTTGACTCGCTGAACTGAAAGTGAAAGTGACTGACATTATACCTGGATAATGGTTGGAAGCAGATTTCGACTAGGGTGATAACTGTAAAAGAAATCCCTATTCTACGGTAAGGGAGTTTCCTATCTTAACTGAGTTGGTGGTAGACAACACCCGACTGTTTCTCGGTCCGGACGAAGACCCGTGACCCCGAATCTACCGTCTACCCCCGGTCCACACTGGTTCGAAGGATCTCCTTTTTGAGTTTCGGTTCCGAACTTTCTTGATCTACGAAACAGAAGTCGGAAGTCCGTCGACGGACTTCGGTCGAGAGGTGTGTAGGGGTGTAATGGGAATGACAGCAGAAGGAGAGAGACGGGACAACATAGGTGAGGGCCTAGGGTCTCATCGTTGAATCCACTAAGAACCTCCTTAGTAATGGTCACCGTAGTGGACTCCGTCTTACTTATCCCTGACTACCTATTTCTCTCCTTTCCATTTCAGTTGTTCCTTACTAGTCACCCTTCTGTGAATTCTTTCTCGTTTATTTAGTGAGGTACCACCCTTCTTTCTACTCCTCCTTTCCTCTTCCCTCCTCCCCATTTTTTAGTGCCGACCTCCCTTCTCTCCTTTGTTCTTTCCCCTTTTACTTCAGTTTTTTTCTCCTCATTTTTCTTTCTCTTTTCTCTTCTTCCTTTACTCTCTCTTTTTTGCATCTCTCCCCAACAATTCTCCCTTCCCCCTCTTTTCTCCTTCTTCTCCTGTTTCTCCGAATCTTCCTGTTGTGTCTGGTGGTATTTTATTTTATTTCTCATTAAAATATTTAATTAAAAGTATTTATTATAAAGATATAAACGATAAAATATTTTGTCCCCTGTCAATAAAAATCTTTCTGAAAGTTCTCGATATACAAAATTCTATTACTCTTCGGAAACACGAATCTTCTGATACAAAACCACGAACCTTTTAGGTAAGTAAATTCTACGATGAAAAGGGCTTCTGTAATCGTTTTGTTCTTCTCTGAGCTAAGGTCATTACTATTTCACTGTCTTATAAAACTAAGGAACATCGAACATAACTAGAACTTTCATGTACAAAGTCGAAATGGTTTACCATATTTGTTACATCTTTCTACATTTCAGTAAGATGAAGAATTCTCCGAGTTAAAAGAAATAGTAATAAAAAGTAAGAATACGTCAGAGAACCTTCACCTGTAGCCACTACACCGTTTGACCGAGTTTCTTCTCACTTTGAATAGTTCTTGTACCTGTAAAGAAAGAGGAAAGACGACCTCCTGCCGAGAAACAATACCACAGGGGGGAGTTCGGTGGGTTAATGAAACGTCGGCAAAAGAAACCGAGGATTGTTGTTCTTATACAGTATTAAGGGTTTCTCCGTCGACGCAAATCAATGACACGAGATCTATACGTGTATAGAGTTCAACTGTGGATTGCTTTAGTAATTTTTTTTCAAGTTTGAGACACACGAAACCTTCTCCGGTTTTCGTGTCACTGGTGGTATGTAGTGCGTCCGTAGTTCACTTCTCAAGTCTCCCTCCCTACTGAGTGTGTATTACTCTTTCAAAGAGTCTCAGGAAATGGGACACTCTGTGACTTCCCCTCCTCGATATCGCGTCGGATTTATAAAAAAAGATTATCTGACACTTTAGAAATCTATAGAACGAATTCTAGGAACATAGGGTTTTCCAAAACTAAAATCCGATAGAAATTAAAGTTTTCACTAACACGAACATGATAATGTACTTTCCTATCGTTTTTTCTTCAGTGATTTAGTAAGTACTCAACTAACTACTTTTCCCCGGTATATTAAGGAGTCGATATGAAAAGGTCTTGAACTCTATGTTATTCATAGTTTTATATATAAATTTTATATTAGATAATATATTACTTGATAGATATAAACCCAGATATATAATAGTACAAATACATGAGTGTAAAAACAGGAAAAGATAAAAACATCAGGATAAACAACAAACGATAAATGGGACTTAACGAATAGAAAACACCTTAGATAATGAGTAGGGAAACAGGTAAAAGTACAAGAAAAAAATTTCATAAGTCAATATTTTAACTTCAATTTTAAGTAAAGATAATCCAAAAAGTAGAAAAGAACACACCTTTACATGTTTACCCAACCCCCCCCTGAAATCTTTCCTTTCACCAATATTGATAAAGTGTAACTTATAGATCCAAAGTCTCATAGAAAATTTCCATAGCAAAAGAGTTCGTCAAATATTTATGTTTTAATAGAAATACCCGAGGTCTACACAACAGTTTATTTTTCACAGAGATCCCGATAAACTGCATAATATGTGAACAAAGGTGTACACAGTCCGTCTGGTTTTGAACTGGACCCTGATATATTCCATAGAAAGACTTTGACAATTTTGGTAGTCACGTCGACGAGTATAATACCCGAGACAAATGATTTTATTCATATGTCTGTCATTTATGTACCTGTTACTTCTGGGTGTCTTAGAGATTCACATAGGTATCTGTATAAAACTCTATTCGAAGAACGCTGGATTATCACAGTGTCACCTTACGAATCCGATATATCAATTTCCCTTTGTGTGGGTAAAAAATTAAGTGAAAAAGTTACATTTCTTTTGGAGTTAAACTTCGTGTTTAAACGACTTGTGAAATATTAAGTTAAGACATGTAGTCTTAAACACAGTCGTGAAGTAAAACTATATATTTTCTCATATAGTTTTTCTATATAGAAGTGACTTCGTTTTTCAAAATCTGGGGAGTCCGTTTCTTGTATTTGATACACGATTCAAAACGTTTATACTCTTGAGTAACGGTTTTATCTTTCCTATTTCTGTCCTTATATGAAAAATTTTTATGTAGACTAGTAAAGTAATCGTCGTACTTTTTCTCTGTTGTATGAATTATAGTTTCAACCCTTTAAGGTTACAATAGAGTGCACCTGTAAAAAATTCAAGATGAAGAGTAATCGTCACGTACTCTCTTATATTAAAGTTATTACCGATTAGTGGTCTCCCATTACGTGTATGACAAATACATATTCTAACTTACATCAATTTTAATGGTGGTGTTAAAAATTCAACCGTATAAAATTTTTAAACTTGTTAAAGAAAGTATCGGAGTAAATATTAAATGAATCAGTTATAAAGACATGTTATTTAAGTTTCGACTATTACACATAGTCAAAAAGAGGGAGTCACGTATTTGTATTACAATTTGTATATAAAAAAGTTAGTTTTAGTGTTACGTTACGATAAAATAGTGATCTTACCGATCTTAAACTTTCACCTTTTATCTTTACTTCTCTTTGACCTTACAAGTATGTAACAACCAGTCTTACATTCTACCACGTCGGTAACATGTTGAACCAAACTACCGAGAATTCAAATCGGATGCTTAGTCTTTAAAGTAACGATTTATCTATGACTTTTGTTAATTTTGTCGACAAGTTTGTTTTACTTACAAGTATCACCGTTAAAAAAACGTTGTCAGTCTGTGTTTTGTTGGGTTTATAAGAAACTGCCTTCTTATCTATTTATTTACGTAATGAAGGTAAGTTACCTTGTAATGTGTTGGTACTCTTTTTTATCTCACGACTAGAACGATGTCTCATTTATAACTTTTGTAACACGATTCACTTTATTCGGTCTGTGTTTATCTCTATATAATGTATTAAATTAAATATATTTAACGAGGGTTATCGTTTGTGTATCCCAGTCTTTTGTCTTATTACCAACGGTCGTCGACTCCTCCCATCTTTACCCCTTACTTATAATTTACCCACACTTCAAAGGAAAACCTTACTTCTTTTACAATATCTTGATTTACTACTACTACCACCTGGTGTGACATTTTACGATTTACGGTGAATTAATATGTAAAACTCTACCAATTTTATCATTTATAATATAGTACACAGAATGTGATTGTAAAATCTTTATATAAAACTGTCGTTACCAATATACTGATTAAGTCTTAAACACGTAAACAAATAACTTAAAATATTGTTAAAATATGACTTCTTTCGAGTTTCTTACTGATAAAGACGAGAGAGTACTTTAATAGTCTCTTCCGTTACCGTGGGGTGAGGTCATGAGAACGGACCTTTTAGGGTACCTGTCTCCTCGGACCACCCGACGTCAGTACCCCAGTGGTTCTCAGTCTGTGCTGACTCGCTGAAGTGAAAGTAAAAAGTGAAAGTACGTAACCTCTTCCTTTACCGTTGGGTGAGGTCCCAAGAACGGACCTCTTAGGGTCCCTGCCCCCTCGGACCACCTGACGGTAGATACCCCAGTGTGTCTCAGCCTGTGCTGACTTCGCTGAATCGTCGTACTTTAATATTTTAATATATTTACTTAAAATTTTACCTATACTTGATTATTACTGTTTCTATTCCCATTTGATTCTTCCCATTTGATAGCCGTTCTTCATTGATAGGTGTTATAAATCCTTCGGTCTTTCATTTGACTACCCAGTGTACCGTCTTTTACAACTCAGGGTTGTAGACGGTAGGTTAAATACAATTATTTTATACATCTACTCTCATACTTTTACTTAATCTTATGATAACGGTTTTATAAACCTCTTCCGTGACCGTGGGGTGAGGTCATGAGAACGGACCTTTTAGGGTACCTGTCTCCTCGGACCATCCGACGTCAGGTACCCCTGATGCTGACTTGTTGAAGTGAAACTGAAAAGTGAAAGTACGTAACCTCTTCCTTTACCGTTGGGTGAGGTCACAAGAACGGACCTCTTAGGGTCCCTACCGCCTCGAACATCAGACGGCAGATACCCCAGCGTGTCTCAGTCCGTACTGACTTCATTCACTGAATCGTCGTCGTCGGCGGTTTTATAAAATATGAGTTTCTATTAAAAACTTAAGACGGAATTAAAAGATTTCTTTCTTGTCACCGGAGACAAGTCTCCTTAAAGTTCTCCGACTTAAGTAATTAATAATAAGTGGTATCTTCAGACAGAGATTGTCACCTCTGGTACTTCTTTAAAGTTATATATACCTTTCTAATACTAATACACACTAAAGACGATTCTAAAAGTATCACTTTTTTAAATGAAGGATTCGTAACGAAGACTTATAACATTTTGTTCAAAATAAAGATAGTTTTTGGAAGTCTCAGAATCATTTTATACGACAGTAGGATGCACACTCAATGTCGTTATTTAGGTCTCAGACCTAATCTTTGTTCTTCTTTCTTAGATACAGTTGAAATTTACTTTCAACGAAAGGAAACTCTTACAATTATGTCAACGTTGTGGTTCGTTTTCCAAAATTCTTTTCTTAGTATTCCTAAGACCTTACATTTGTCAAAACGATAAAGTTTATACGTGTACAAACTTAAGAAGGATTCGTCAGGAATATGATAGAAGTGTACGTACGGAGATCATTTAACATTAGTGTACATATGTAAACCTAAAAATCTCAAATATGTACCATATCTATCGAAAGATGTAACTTATAAAAATTCAAGATCAATAAGTACTAAGTGACTAGATACCCAAATCTCCCACGTCACACTAAACCATGTCTCTTACCCCTCATATATAGTTCTTTAAACTTTCTAATTCAGTTCGAGGATGATTTCTACGTCGGGTTCCCACACCATTAGAATTACATTTTTCTGACCCTGTTACCGTCCGAATCTGTAAACATGACGAATTTAGAGGAAAATTGGATTGGTAAATGGAATCTTTGTACCTCGTTTATTACAGCTGTCAGACTAGTTACCTGTGATATCACTTCATATGTTCCTGAGGTACATGGTTTTAAAAGACAAGAGAAGGTAAGATTATAACGAAAGTAATAGGCAATTGATGTTCGGATTAGACTCAAAGAATTGAAACGTGAGGTGAGATATTGATTTTTAAAAGTCTCGAAATTTTGTGTCTTTAATTATAAAACCTATTGTTACAGTTTTGAACCAAAATTATTTATTTCACAGGTTGAAATGAACCAATCAGAAGATACTCACCTTTTGAGATCACAGTACATGGTTTTATTTGTTTTACTATCTTGAGAATTTTCAAATTTTCTAATAATTAACGACAGGAAACAAATTTGTTTTTATATTTCTACAAATTTAAATCCATTTTATATTTGTAAATTTAGTGTCATACAATCAGAATTTTAAATGAGATTAGAACCCCCTTATTTTGTGAAAAAGTCTTCGTAGACAGATATCAAAAGAAAGATTACTACAGAAAACAGGATAAACTCAAAGTCCTATAACGTTTAAGAGATTTCACCCGAATTTTGAGTTGTAACTTTTTTTATTGACCGTGAATCAGGGTAGTGAAGTACCTTTTATCTCTTTTTTCACCTTTGTCACTGTCTAAAATAAAAGAGCCCGAAGTTTTAGTGACACTTACTACTTTAAGTCTCGGTAATTTAATTTTCCGTGAACGAGGAACCTTCTTTTAAATACTGTTTCGAAAACAAGAATAACAAGTTAGGGAGTCAATGTATGCTGAGAAACACTGGGGTACTTGACATCGTACGGTCCGAAGGGACAGGAAGTAATAGGGGGTCTAAAACAAGTTTGAGTACAAGTAACTTAGTCATTACGGTAAGTTGGTAGAGTAGGAGACAACGATTACAGAGAGGACGGGAGTAAGAAAGGATTGTAGTCCCACAAAAGGGTTACTTAACCGAGAAAGGAGCTCCACCGGTTTTGTGACCTCGATGTCGAAAATTCAGTCAGGAACTTTACTTATAAATCTCAACTAAAGGAAATCCTCACTGACCAAACCAGAGGAACGACAGGATCCGTCACGTAATATTTCGTCTCTGTAGTAAAACGACTGTTTTCAGACACATCAGTTTCGATACTAAAAAGGTCATCAGCACATACCTGTACTCTCGACCAGGTATTTCTTCCGGTTCTCGACTTCGGAACTACGAAAACTGGACACCACGACCTTTTCTAAGAACTCTCAGAGAACCTGTCGTTCCTCTAGTTTTTAGTCAGTTAGGATTTCCTTTAATTGGGACTTATAAGTAACCCTCATGACTACGACTTCGACTTTAAGGTTACGAAACCAGTAGACTACGCTTCTCGATTGAATAACCTTTTCTGGACTACGACTCCTTCTGACTCCCGTTCTCTTCTCTCCTGTCTCCTATTCAACCAACTTACCGTAGTGATTAAGTTACCTGTACTCAAACTCGTTTGAGACCCTCTATCACTTCCTATCCCTTCGGATCACACGACGTCAGGTACCTTAGTGTTTCTCATCCTGTTCTGAATCACTGACTTGTTGTTGTCTTTACTAAAGTCTTGATAAGGTAGAAAGGGATAATAGACCTTCCCTAAAACATCTTAACCATACTAAGAAATTAGGAAACAATTACGACGACGACGACGACGATTTAGAGAAGTCAGTACAGGTTGAGATACGTTGGGGTATGTGCCGTCGGGTGGTCCCAGGAGACAGGTGTCCTAAGAGATCCGTTCTTAGGACCTCACCCAACGGTAAAGGAAGAGACGAATAATCTACTCGGGTACTTTAATAGATCCGGATTTCAAAAACTCGAAGGAACCACCGAGTCTCCCATTTCGTAGAGGGACCGTTACACCTTCTGGACCCAAGCTAGGGACCAAACACTTCTAGGGAACCTCTACCTTTACCGTTGTGGTAAGGTCATGAGAACGGACCTTTTACGGTACCTGTCTCCTCGGATCATCCGATGACAGTTACCCTACGGTTTGTCAGGATGTACTTACTCGTTGAAGTGAAATAAACCTATCAGTTTAACCTTTTGAATTAAACTTAAAGACGAAGTCCCGAAGGGAACACCGAGTCGACCCTTTCTTAGGCGGATGTTACACCCTCTGGCCCCAAGTTAGGGACCCAACCCTTCTAGGATACCTCTTCCCTTTCCGAGGTCATAAGACTGGACCTCTTAAGGTACCTGACATATCAGGTACCCCAGAGTTTTGCGTGCTGACTTACTAAAAGTGAAAGTGAAAGTTTCAAAGAACTCCCCTTTTAAAAATTCATTTTTAAGTTAAATAGTATGTACACTTAATAAGTCCAATAGACAATCGAGTACAGAAGTATCTTGACCACACAAAGTAAATTCATCGACCTAAACGTACATAACAAATGTGATAATAACAGGAAACGTTATTGACACCTCAGTCATTATTATGAGGGAGAAAGGAAAGAACAATCTATTAAACATAAAAGAGAGAAAAATAAAGAACTAGTCAGACAATTCTTCAAATAGTTAAGATCGCCGAGACGTTAACGAAAAACGAGAGGAAACGAGGAGGAACATAAAAATCATATTTGAGTTTAAATCGACTGATTTGTTTTGGTTAAAAACACTGAATGTAGACCTCAGTAAGATTACACGGGAAAACATTTCGTTTGACACTATACTAGTTGTTTTTTTAGGTATTTGAAACCTTGTTCTGAGGATCATTTACTTTGTTTTGTTTTAATTCGTTAAACACATTTCCTTTTGTTTTGATGAAACCCAACTTACTGACGAGAGAGGGGAACAGGAGATTCGGATTCCTTTATAACTTAATGAGACCTTCAATTTTTTTTTTTATTTTAACTGTCAAACAAGTGTCTTAGAACACTTGAAGTTTCAATCATGTTTATTTAGGAAACTTCACGACATATAGTTATTGAAGTCTATACGTCTACTGTGGTGGGAATACCGTCTTTCACTTCTGTTGATTTTTCGGAGAACTACTTTCAGTTTCACCTCTCACTTTTTCAACCGAATTTCGAGTTGTAAGTCTTTTGCTTCTAGTACCGTACGCCAGGGTAGTGAAGTACCCTTTATCTACCCCTTTGTCACCTTTGTCACAGTCTGAAATAAAGACCCCCGAGGTTTTAGTGATGTCTACCACTGACGTCGGTACTTTAATTTTCTGTGAATGAGGAACCTTCTTTTCACTACTGGTTGGATCTATCGTATAAGTTTTCGTCTCTGTAATGAAACGGTTGATTCCAGGTAGATCAGTTCCGATACCAAAAAGGACACCAGTACATACCTACACTCTCAACCTGACACTTCTTCCGACTCGCGGTTTCTTAACTACGAAAACTTGACACTACAACCTTTTCTGAGAACTCTCAGGGAACCTGACGTTCCTCTAGGTTGGTCAGGTAAGATTTTCTCTAGTTGGGACCCTAAAGAAACCTTCCTTACTACGATTTCGACTTTGAGGTCATGAAACCGGTGGAGTACGCTTCTCAACTGAGTGACCTTTTCTGAGACTACGACCTTCCCTAACCCCCGTCCTCCTCTTCCCCAACTGTCTCCTACTCTACCGACCTACCGTAGTGTATGAACTACCTGCACTCAGACTCACTTAAGACCCTCAACCACTACCTGTCCCTCCGGACCGCACGACACTAAGTACCCCAGCGTTTCTCAGCCTGTGTTGACTCGCCGACTTGACTTGACTTAATATAAAAGGTTCCATAACTTTTTTAAGTCTTATAAGCTCTCATATAATTGGTTGAAAGATTATAAAAGTTATAACAGTGACGTGATTGTAAAGAACTTGAAATTTTTTATAATTGAGATTTTAGAGAAGGTAACTAAGGTATTAATAAGTTCAAAATCCAGAACTATGTATAAAAATCTCCTCTTAAAGGAATCTTATTTTAGTTAAATTAATTTTATATAATATAAACAATTTTAATTTGTCAGAATAAACCTATTAAAAGTTAAAGAGAACTTTATAAACCTTTTCTAATAGTTCAGTGTCCTTATTTTTTGTCGTTTCGGAGTTGACTATTTCGTCGATAAATAGACATAAAACTATATCTATTGACGGGTTTAAAGTACTTATTTGTGTAAGAGAATCAAACCATTTACTATTTTAAAGTGTCAATTCAACTATTAAACGAAGGGTAAGTGTGGTTTATTGTTTTCATCATAAAAATTCTAAAATAAGGTACATTGGAGATACACAACTCCGGTAGTTCTTTCGTAAAATTATTTTCTATATATAAAGAAAGAAACCATGATAAGGAGACTATACTTTTATGTTGCACCGTATATCACAGAGACGAAAATTTTGTACGGGTATAGTAATAATAAAAGTATTTAGTATAAATTTTTATTGACAGTTTATAGAAATCAATGTTTTTATATATTTAAAAAACTGAAAACGTATGGATTTACGGTTGTTTAAACCTTTTGAGTCGTCACCGGTGTCCTGACCTTTTCCAGTCAATCTTGACCTGCACCTTGTTGTCTGACCAAGGTTTATCCTTTTCCTCATGCAGTTCCGACATATAACAGTGGGACGAATAAATTGAATATACGTCTCATGTAGTACTCTTTGCGACCTGACCTTCTTTGTGTTCGACCTTAGTTCTAACAGCTCTCTTTATAGTTATTGGAGTCTATACGTCTACCGTGGTGGGAATGCCGTCTTTCACTTCTCCTTGATTTTTCGGAGAACTACTTTCACTTTCTTCTCTCACTTTTTCAACTGAATTTCGAGTTGTAAGTCTTTTGCTTCTAGTTCCGTAAGTCAGGGTAGTGAAGTACCGTTTGTCTACCCCTTTGTCATCTTTGTCCCAGTGTGAAATAAAAAAACCTGAGGTTTTAGTAACGTCTACCACTGACGTCGGTACTTTAATTTTCTATGAATGGAGACCCTTCCTTTCAATAATGGTTGGATCTGTCACATAATTTTTTGTCTCTGTAATGAAACGGTTGTTTCCGGGTAGATAAGTTCCGATACCAAAAAGGTCATCAGTACATACCTACACTCTCAACTTGATATTTCCTTCGACACACGGCTTTTTAACTACGAAAACTTGACACCACAACCTCTTCTGAGAACTCTCAGGGAACCTGACGTTCCTCTAGGTTGGTCAGGTAGGATTTTTTCTAGTCAGGACCCACAAGTGACCTTCTTCACTACAACTTCGACTTTGAGGTTATGAAACCGGTGGACTACACTTCTCGACTGAGTAACCTTTTCTGGGACTATCCTTTCTAACTCCCATCCTCCTCTTCCCCTGCTGTCTCCTACTTTACCGACCTACCGTAGTGTCTGAGCTACCTGTGCCCAAACTCACATGAGACCCTCAACCACTAGCTGTCCCTCAGAACCGTACGATGTTAAGTACCCTAAGTTTCTCAAGTTTCTCAGTCTGTGTTGACTTACTGACTTGACTTGACTTTACGTGTAAAATTCCTGTCAAAATATTCGAAAATTATTAGAATCTCTGTTATCTTTTATTTTAATGAAAAAGGTAATTTATAGATTTTTGATTTTATGTTTAGATCCGACGTCTCAAATAGGTCAACACGGATTTTACGGGATTTTAACATAAACAAGTGACAGTAAAGTTTTTCAGTATATTTTAACAAAAGGTTTTTGTTATATGTAAATTTGAATCGGTTTTAATAAGTCAATAATAGACGAGAACGAGTAGTTTGTTCATTAGAATAGTTTTGGTTTTTTTACTCAGATCAGTTCATATTTTTACTGTCTTAAAAGAAATATATAACGTTTTAACTAGTGAATCCACACCTATCCCTTTTTAAATTATAAAGTGATGACTCATACCCGAACAGTAAATACTGGAAATAGTACAACTCTATACAAAGAAAAAATGGGTTAAATAACTCTATAGAATAGGACTTTCAGACGAGATAAAGTAGTTTACGGAAGAAGTCGTGGATAACTCTACTAGTATACTCAAAGACAAATAAACGAAAATTAAATAAATAAAACTTAACTCTCTATTAACAAAATGTTATAAAGAACCAAAGACGGTGTGTAGTTATACTTAGTTGGTATCCATATGTATACAGGGGAGGGAGATTTGGGAGAGTGGATGGAGAGTAGGGTAGGGTGAGTGCGTGGATACTCATGGAATAGAAAGTGTTTCTTACTTTCTCATATGTTACGTCGTTTCTATCAAAGAAGTTATTCACTACGACCCTATTGACCCGTCGATGTACATTTTCTTACTTTAATCTTGTGAAAGATTGTGGTATGTGTTTCTATTTGAATTTTACTTAATTTCTGGATTTACATTCTGGTCTTTGATATTTTAAGTATCTCCTTTTGTATCCATCTTGTGAGATACTGTATTTAGGGTCATTCTAGGAGTCACTGGGTGGAGGATCTCATTACCTTTATTTTCATTTTTTATTTGTTTACCCCGGATTAATTTGAATTCAGAAAACGTGTCGTTTCTTTTGATTTTTATTCCACTTTTCTGTTGAGAGGTTTACCCTCTTTTATTATCGTTCACTTTTTTGACTGTTTCCCGATTGGAAGTTTTATATGTTCGTCGAGTACTTTGAGTCATAGTTTTCTTGTTTATTGGTTAGTTTTTCACTCGTCTTTTGGATTTATTTGTAAAAATGTTTCTTTTGTATGTCTACTAATTATTTGTGTATTCTCCTACGGGTTGTAACGAGTAATAATCTCTTTACGTTCAGTATACCAAAGATAGAAAGTAAGATGTTTATACCAAATAGTGTAAATAACTACATATATACAACTTGGTAGGAACATAGGGACCTTATTTAAGTGAAGGGAAACTAGTGACACTTACTAGAAGAGTTACACGAGAACTTAAATCAAAAGATTTTAAAACAACTCTTAAAAAAGTGACCACAAGTTGTCTTTATAACCAACCGGATACTGAGAACACAACAGGAACTTACCGAAACCATAGTCCCATCATGACCGGAGAAGTTTACTCAAACTCCCACAGTGAAGGAGACGTGTAATAAACTTCTCGAATTTTTCCGAACCACAAGAGATTTACCACCTTAAGTTAGTCCCTTCTGAAAACTAGGACCCACGTTTTGAGTTCAAACACAAAAGAAGGACCGAACGTCTAAGATCGACTGAAAGAGGTGTACGAGTGATTGGTAGATACTTTCGAACGAGAGTGGTAGTAGTGACCCTTACGTGTGTTTCAAGACCGAATGTCTTCCCACACATTCGCTCCGTGTCTCACGACACCCACAGACACCCGGTCCACCCCCGTAGGTACCACCCCTTAGGGGTTACTGACCACCAGACCGAAGAACGACATCAGGTGGTGTGTCAATCATCCTAAACTCAGAAAAATTACGGGAAGCTCTAAGATGAAAGGTGAGAGGGTCGAAGAAAGACGTAGGTCAGTAAGTGGAGTACTGAACCATTAGACATAACTCACTCTCTCTTTCCCCTGTAAACCCGTGTCGACCCCTTCGGTCCCCGAGTAAGTGTTCGAGAGCGAGTGGATCTTTCTAGAGAGAACCGCAATTCGAGACGTCGAAAATCCCTTCCTACTACGTCCGTCCATTTCAGTTTGAGAAGGAACATCGGAGAGACAATACAGGTTTGAGTTTGAAAAACCGAAGTCACAACATGACTTTGAAGATGTGAACTTTGTATCGGAAATTTTTTCCAAGATATTTAGTACCCACAAACAGATTCTATTACGAAAGGTTCCCGAGGACCTGGTACCGTCTCTCCCCGACCTCGGTCTAAGGTGTCTACCTTAGTTTCACAAATACGGATTATAGGTTATGTGTCCACCCGGTCTGAGGAGGACCCAGGGAACCACATACAACGACTTATGGTGTCGCGGTATTTGTGTGAAAACAGGTACCTAACTACGGTTAAAAAAAAATAAAAGTCCCCTACTATCACGTACTTACTCCCTACCAAATAAGTCAGTACTACGACTGAAACGATCTAAATGGGCTTCAAACGAAAATTAAAAGTAAACTCCTTCATTAAATAAATTATTTGAGAGAGTGAACTACCGGTCAGGTTCCCTGAGAGTTCTCAGAAGAGGTCGTGGTGTCAAGTTTTCGTAGTTAAGAAACCGCGAGTCGAAAGAAGTGTCAGGTTGAGAGTGTAGGTATGTACTGGTGACCTTTTGGTATTGGAACTGGTCTCCCTGGAAACAACCGTTTCAACACAGAGACGAAAAATTATGTGACAGATCCAGCCAGTATTGAAAGTAAGGTTCCTCATTCGTAGAAAATTAAAGTACCGACGTTAGTGGTAGACATCACTAAAACCTCGGGGTGGGGGGGCGTTTTTTTTTTTAGACTGTGACAAAGGTGACAAAGGGGCAGATAAACGGTCTTCACCAACCTGTCCTACGGCACTAAAATTAAAAGACTTACAACTCGAAATCCGGTTGAAAAAGTGAGAGAAGAAAGTGAAAGTAGTTCCCCGAGAAATCAAGAAGAAGTGAAAGACGGTATTCCCACCACAGTAGACGTATAGACTCCAATAACTATAAAGAGGGTCGTTAGAACTAAGGTCGAACACTAAGGAGGTCGGGTCGTAAAAAGTACTCCATGTGACGTATATTAAATTTATTCGTCCCACTGTTATGTATCGGAACTACATGTGGAAAGGGTTAAACCTTGGTCAGACAACAAGGTAAAGGTCAAGATTGACAACGAAGGACTGGAAGGATGTCCAAAGAGTTCCCCGTCCAGTCCACCAGACCATAAGGGTAGAGAAAGTCTTAAAAGGTGTCAAATAACACTAGGTGTGTCAGTTTCCGAAACCGTATCAGTTATTTCGTCTTTATCTACAAAAAGACCTTGAGAGAACGAAAAGGGTACTAGGTCGCCTACAACCGTTAAACTAGAGACCAAGGAGACGAAAAAGATTTTGGTCGAACTTGTAGACCTTTAAGTGTCAAGTGCATAACGACTCCGGACCGAACCTCTTAAAAATCGTAATGAAATGATCACACACTCTACTCACGTTAACAAACCATCAAACTCGTAAGAAACCGTAACGGAAAGAAACCCTAACCTTACTTTTCACTAGAAAAGGTCAGGACACCGGTGACGACTCAAAATGTCTAAACGACCGTAAAACTCACATCGTGAAAGTGTCATAGTAGAAAGTCCTAAACTTTATCGAGGTGACCTTAAGGTAGCGGAGGTGATCGAAACAAGCATCACTACGAAAGTTTCCGGGTGAACTGAAGTGTAAGGTCCTACAGACCGAGATCTACTCACTAGTGTGGAAACACTAATACACCAAATACTTCTAAAAAAACATATCAAGAAGATATATAAGAACGGTGGAGAAGAATTATAGAAGACGAAGACAATCCAGATATGGTAAAGACAGGAAATAGTTCGAGTAGAAACGTACTTTACAAGGGCACCATAGAGATTAAAAGAACTGCTCTACAGATTAGAAAGGGTAAGACAACAAAAGGAGGTAAAGAAACGTAACTAGAGACTCCTTCCGAAAGAATAGAGAAGAACGATAAGAAACCTTGAGACGTAAGTCTACGAATATAGAAAGGAAAAGAGGAAACGGAAAGTGGAGTGAAGAAAAGTGTCGATAAACATTCCGGAGGGGTCTGTCGGTAAAACGAAAAAACGTAAAGAAAAGGTACCCCTACCAGAACTAGGGACAGAGGACATGTTACAGTGCTTGGAGTAAGGTATTAAGTAGTCCGTGAGATAGATAGTCTAGATCCGGGAAAGATCTATAGGTAAAGAGGGAAGGTGACATATTAGTATTCCCTAAACTAAATCCAGTATGGACTTACCAGATCACCAAAAGGGATGAAGGAAGTTAAAGTCAGACTTAAAACGTTATTCCTCAAATACTAGACTCGGTGTCACTCGAGGACCAGAACAAAAACGACTGACATATCTCGAAGAGGTAGAGACCGACGTTTCTTATATTAGTTAGACTAAACCACAACTAGTAGACCACTACAGGTACACATCTGAGAAGAGAACACGACAACCTTCTCCCACAAACGGTACTGGTCACGTAAAAGAACCGTTTTGATATAATCAGAAACGAGACGAAGTAAGACGTAAGGTTCCGGTTTAAACGGACAATGAGGTCCACAAAGAACTCAAGGATGAAAACGTAAGGTCAGGGGATATTACTTTTCCCGTAGAAAAAACCCACAATCAAGATTTTCCAGAACATCCAGAAGTATTTTGGCAAGTTGAAGTCGAAGAAGTCGCAATGACCAACCCCATAACTGAACCTATTGACACTATAACTTACCAAACGGAACCTCTGCTTGTCTCTAGTAAGACAGTAAAAACCCTAACGTAGGTTCATGACCTAAAACCTGAGAAGACAACTGGTACTACCGATGAGGTAAAGAAGACTCCCTAAGAACGGGTCTCATCATCTATAGTACCAGTAGACTCAATTTAAGTGGGTAAGGTCAGGTAAAATCAAGCGACTAAGGATCTTACAGTCGCAAGTAACAACGGTAGAACAAACTGGTGAAGGTTAAACGGAACTAAGTACCTGGACTGTAAGGTCCAGGGATACGTTATAACGAGAAATGTCGTAGTCTGAAACAAGGATAGTGGTCAGTGTAGGTGTTGACCCATAACAAAACGAAACCGAGGTAGGGAAGTAAGAAAGACCTCAATAAAGAGGTAACTAGAGGTCATCGTATAACCCGTGGATTACTGGACCCCTCAAGGAGTAAGTCATAGGATAATAAAACGGAAAAGTATGACAAGTACCCCATGAGTTCCGTTCTTATGACTTCACCAAACGGTAAGGGAAGAGGTCACCTGGTGTAAGACAGTCTGGAGAGGTAGTACTGGGCGGGCAGAACCCAACAGGACGTCCGTACCGAACCAAAGTAACTCAATCTGTTCCGACACCAGGATCACACTAATCTGACTGATCACAAGACACTCATATCAAAGTCACACAGACGGGAGACTACGGGAGAATGTTGTGGATGGAAGAATGAACCCAAAGAGAATGGAACCCGCACCCCATAGAGAAGTGCCGACGAGGTCGTTTCGTGTCGGCGACGAGGAATGGAACCTGCTTCCCATAGCGGAGTGGTGGTGGGAAGGACTGGAAGTTACACCCAATATATTGAGGTAACGATTGTGATCGCCCCTCCCCCCCCCGAGAAAGACGGGGGAAGACTACAGACAGTCTTAGAAGAGATAGGTAAAATATACAATTATTTGAGGTAATGAGTTTTCGAGACTCACTAGTTTGGAACAGAGACCGGGACCTAACTTAAGAAGAGGAGACGTCCAGTTCTTAGGACCGTAGAAAACACCAAGTCGTTGTTGCAAAGTATCCCTTCGGACTACACGACACCAAGTACCCTCGGTCTGTGCTGACTCACTGACTTGACTTAACTTTCTACTCACTTGACCGGAGATTATTGGTTTGGTGTATTCTGATTAACGGTTTGTTGTATAGTAAGTAAACTCGACAATCAAGGAACACTCACAATAGATTTACGCTGTAAATTTTTATAACTAGTGGAGGTAACTAAATACAAATATATTACTAGACAGTACAAAAAATGTAGCGTCCTTACCTTCCGTGTTCACCTTTAAGGACTAATAGTCCTGAAGAACATGACTAGAGACCCAGAGAGTGTGGTCGATCGAAAGAATATACTATTTTTCCGGGACTAAGGAGAATAGTGGCTTTTCGGGTCCTTCTCTCAGGGACATCAGGAACTCGAGAAGTTACAAGTGAACTAGTAGAGTCTTGTTTGTGACTGGTAAACCTATGGGATGGTGTACGGTTTTACGGTAGACAGGATGATTAACCTTCAATCCTTTCTTACCCTTTAATGAAGTTCTGGATTATATTGGAAAAAAGACAACCAATTTACCTCCTGTAAGGAAACTCCGTTCTCTATACGTATTCTAGTAGAATTCCATAAAATAAAGTAATTTTTAAGTAATGAAACGTATAAGAATAAATTAGTACCGGTCGGAGTAAGGTTTTACTTAATTCCGTCGACTAGAAAGTTGTCCCATCAGTATCGTTTCACTTCGAAAGATAAAGATTTGGGAGTCTTACGGAACCTAGGACAAATTTATTGGGATCTTTCAGATGTCGATGGATGGAGGAGTTTATGTTTTATAACGAGGGAAGGTCCCCTGGGAATTACAAGTTCGAATATGTTTACCTTCTTAATAGAAAACTAATTATAACGAATTCACTTAAACGAGATATCGTCTACGATCTTGATCCAATAAAAGAATTGTTCAGAGACACAACAATAAGGAAGTACTAAGTGTCACCAAAAGTTCTTCAGATTGAACCGTATACTAACATGACTTTTAAAAAGTGTCGACATGGAAGTCAAAGACTAATTAACATTACATAAACAAAGATAGTTTGTATCGGTTCATATTACTATAGAAGAGCAATCTTACCTCCCTCCACCTGACTACACCGAGTCATCATATCTTCGGTAGACGGTTAAGTCCTCTCTACCCAAGTTAGGGACCCAACCCTTCTAGGGGACCTCCTCCTTTACCGTTGGGTGAGGTTATAAGAACGGACCCTTTAGGGTACCTGTCTCCTCGGACCACCCGATGTCAGGTCCCCAGCGTTTCTCAGTCTGTGCTGACTGGTGTGTGCGTACGTCCCATTCTTCTGTAGTTCTACCCCGTTTTCCTTCTACCGAAAAATTTTTCTTTTCTTAAAACATTACACGTATGTATATGTTCTTTACCTCTGTCTACCTTCTAGTTCATGAAGATTGTCCTTCGACTTCTGTTTCATTCACTGTTCGTGTGAGTGGCTCCTATTAAAATTCGTGCGGCTCCTTGTAACGTTTGTACCAGTACAACAACCTCAACTACAGAGTAATCACAAAACCTAGAAAGTCAAGTCAAGTCAGAGAGTCAGGACAGGCTGAGAAACACTGGGGCACGTGACGTAGTACGGTCCGGAGGGATAGGTAGTGGTCGAGGTTTCGAACGAGTTTGAGGACAGGTAGTTCAGTCACTACGGTAGGTTGTTTGAGTGGGAGTCAGCAAGGGAAGAGAAGGACGGGAGTTAGAAAGGGTCGTAGTCCCAGAAAAGGTTACTCAGTCAAGAAACGTAGTCCACGGGTTTCATAATCTCAAAGTCGAAGTCATAGTCAGGAAGGTTACTTATAGGTCCTGATTAAAGGAAATCCTAACTGACTAAACGAGAGGAACTTCAGGTTTCCTAAGAGTTCGTAGAAGAGGTTATAGTATCGATTTTTCGTAGTCAAGAAACCACGAGTCGAAAGAAATAACCTAGAAACCTAGAAATTCAGAGACATTAGAATCCTACGTCTTCACTCAATATCCCTACTTGACATAGAATTCTAAAGTACAGTAGTTAGTATATACGGGGACTTATTGACGGGACAATTTTATATATTGTTCTGTCAATGAAGTTGGTGTTTTTATAAAACATAAGGATCGACATCATAGACAAAACTTTGGAACCAAAACTTCATTATAACCCCTTTTTTAGGAGACCTCATGGAGGAAAGGTACTTTGTACTTTAAGTCGTTACAATTGGTCGGTCAGACGGTGAAAATAAAAGGATAGGGAATATAAATATTAATTTCCCTGGACGTTCCTTTTCTTGTGTACATGTATTCGTCTTTTGAAAGTTCTAGTGGGAGGGGTTACTTGTCTAAATCGACGTCCGTAAGTAATTTAATGTGAGATAGAGAACCGTGGATCCTATATAATAGAGGTCTAAATGGATAAGTTTACGAGTGAGTTACAATGGACAAAGAGTTATATTTGAAGGGTTAAAGTTTAGATCAAGAAAGAGAGGTAGACGGGAAACTTGAATTACGGATCTAGTTCGGAACGACAGGTCTAAGAACCGTACTTGACTCTGAATGTAACGAGGAAGAACTTTTGTCAAGGGAAAAGATCCCAGAAACCCAGTTCATTCTTGAAATCCTAGAGGCGGGAAAAGTCTCACTCCCTTTCTTCTGATCTGTTAGAGTTAAAGATTTATAATGAGTAGATCCTCTCCTTCTCTCCTCTCTCAAGACCTCTTCTGTCTCTTCTGAGTTTACATACTACTTTAGGTAAAAATGTAAACGTATAAAAACGACTCACCGTAATAGGAATTTTATCGAAGTGATTGAGGTAAAAAGAGGAGTAAGTTTGATCTAAAACCAGAGAGGACTAGGTTCCTTTTCTTCTTTTTTCTTTGTTTTATACTATAAAATTAACTTAATCCCAGTGACCACAGACTCACTTCAAAGGAAAGAAATATAGAGACTAGCAAACTAAATAATCAGAATTAAGAGGGGAAGGGACATCTGTAACGTTATCAAAGTACTACCTATCGTATAAAACGTCGGAGACCTTAAACTCCTACCGGAACACTCAATAAAATCGGTTACCATATAATCACTGTGCTATACTTGTCTTCGAATTCTACACAAACACACCTACACAAAGACCAGTGAGTAAAGACAAAAAAGTGATACTCTCGTATTAAACTCATCGGTGACCGGGTTTCACCTTGTCTGGATCTGGGGTAAACGTTGAACTTCAGTTCGAGTTGACTTGGGTCTGAACTACTTGGTTTGAAGGTGGTTGGTTCTCAGTACTTTCGTATAAAAAATACAGTGACTCAACTTCCACTAAACAAGGTACGTAAAAAAAACCGTTATCGGTTTACTAGATGTCAGAAACCTTTCTATTCTAACAGATTTGACCTCTCCCCTAGTCCTTTACAACCTCTGTTGTTGTACGACCTCTTTTTTATTTTTATCATTCTCTATTCTTATCTTCACAAGACGGTCGAATAACGGACGGGATCCGACTAAGTTACCCTTTCCCACCATTTACTCTCTTCGGAGAATTTTCAAATCTCCAGGTTCTACCTTCTACGGGACACGTCTACTAAAAGTCTCAGGTCCTCCTACAGTTCAGAGTAACCTATTAGAGGACTTTGTCACGACACACCAACGATATCTCCTCTTGACCGTCGTGTGATAAGGCTCCTGTTCTCCTGGTCTGGTCGTGGGAGATTGTCGTAACTTTTAAAGGGGTGAGGTGGGAAGAAGACGTCCTCCTTCACCTTCAAAGAAGATTTTCACTTTAGACCTCCAGAATGTCTGACCCATAGATTGGTCCTTTAACTATTCCTGGGGGCACTTACAGTTATGCCTTATTTTCATACGGTCTCTACGGAACACAGAGTTTCCTACGGTTGTACTTTGTGTATGGTAACATCGTAGACGGATAAGAGGATATCGAATCATAATAGAAGTTCTTCACTTAGGTTCGATGTTTACGGGACCAAGTATTGTGTAAACTAACTAGACCTCTACCCTCTATAATGGTTCAGTATTTTGTTTAGAATCATTTGTGGGGGTGTGTGGTCTCACAAGTAAATAGTCGGATAAAGGTCGAAAATCACTAGTTCTCTCCGAAGAAGTCAGTAAAGTCTTCCATTTATACCAGAGACGGTAAAGGAAATCCGAGATATTCTTTTTCGATCGTTTCGTATGATATAGACCTTTTCTCGGGGTTTAGACTATAATTATGGTGGTCCTTTGGTCTTTGATTCCTGACACAACATGATTTATGCTATCGAAGGGGAGGATAATTCCAGGATTCTCTAAGTGTTCGATATAATGTGAATTTTTAACGAATCCGTGGTCTGGTATGTGTAACGTTTCGACCTTATCTAACTTGATAAATTTTGTGTGTGTCTCTTAAGAAACATTTGAATCAAAATTTATTATATGACGACCTCCTGTTCCTTTGAAAGTCTTTTCTCTCTCTCTATTTAAAATGTATATGGTTGAAGAAATTAGGTGTATGTTTTTTTTTTTTTTGATCCGTTACTATGACAAAGTATCTACTTTATTGACAGTGGTGGTAACAAGTTCATCCTTCGTCTCTTCATTTACACTTGGATATTCTATTTGGATACGGGCTTTATCTGTGTCTAGGGAAAAACGAAGTATTAAAACTTTAAGGAATAACAGCTAGAACTACAACAAAAAACTGTGGACTTTAAAATAAGGAAATATTCAGAGTAACGAAAAATCCAGAACAATTATACCTTTATTTTAATTAAGTAGACATTACCGTAAAAAGGACAGTATTAAAACGTATACTTAGATGTCTGTCTGTACATTATTCATAAAAGTTAATGAAACTTTTCCGTAAATTCACACGAGGGTTTGAGACAGTGTAAAAATTAAGTTATTTCTTGAAATTTTATATTTTATTAAAATTTCAATTTTTTAAATTTAATCAAAATCTTAGAAATTTACATGTTTTACCTCCAAAATCGGATGTAAAATATAGTTTCGTTTAATTTATATGGTGTATAAACTAATTATAAGAAGGTTGATAAAATTATATTACATCTTCATTCGTACACATTTACTATTAGAAATACATGTCAAAGTTTCTTTTTACTGTCTAACTTTTATACCTAATAGTAATTTTTAATCGATAAATCAATTGATCTTTGTTAGTGTTTAAAATAAAACTGAGAAAAATTAATATTAAACATATTGGTTGAAAATCTATTATATGTTGACAAAGTATAATACTTTGAATAGTATACTTTTGTTGTGATAACTATGTCATGGGATAACAGTTAGTCTAATCATTCTTCATTATCTTGTAAAAATCATGGAAACTGTAAGTTGAGACAGGAAGTTGAGTTTATATTAATAGAATAAATGTTAGTAAGTATGTCCCGAATAGTTAAAGGTCCATGGTATGCTTTCCACAAAACCTATCGGTACAATTTTAGAGTACTGATAGAACTACACGACCAATGACTATATAATGAAGGTAAGGTGTCACTCCTTTGGCTCTGTGATTCTCCCTTCCTCTAACAACTGTGTCAAAACTACTATTACGAGTACTCCTCTTCCGATCCTGAGACCAAAGACGTCAGGTGAGAACCTCCGACAGAAGGGTCAGTAATAGAGGATGACAGAGAAGACGTCAAGAGAAAGACATAAACAAAGTGTAAAATTTTATGTCATCAAAAGTTAAATTCAGTAAATATTCGTTGTAATACAATTGTTCTTTCGTACCACGGTATTTATGTTCATTCATTATTGAGATTTGATATGTACCAAAGTATAAACATAAGAAACTTATGTAATAAAAATTTAAACGATTAAATGAAGAAGAAGAAGAGACAGTATAGTCTCAATAAAGTCCGACGCCCGAAAGAGATAATTTAATTAGAAGTATGATTAGCCATGAGGAAGGCGTAACAAAGAAGGTGAGATCGGAGCGGAGGAAGTGAGTGAAGATTTGTCAAAATTGAATAATACCAATTCCGAACTACGGTACCTTCTAAGAGAGGGATGGTTTCATCAAATTTAGTAACTTTACTGGTCTATGCACTGGTTTTCACCCACTGGTTTTCACCTCATAAAGACTCTTAACTTCCCTAGAACAACGATTCGGATGTATCGTTGTCTATATTTTGTGTGAGAAACCATGTCTAGACTTAAATGCAGATGAGTTCTCTAGTGACTGTACACTCTACGTAGAACTTTACTTATGTAACAATTTTTTCCACCTCTTCACAAAGTTTGTGTCCGTCACTCAGTAATTTTCGTCCTTTCGGACTACGTACAAATCTTTTTTATGTTCTTCGGATCCTACCGACTCTATCTCCAAGGTACAAGGTGAAGTTGTCTTCTATTTCGAGGTCTCATCAATAAATATCACTCGTATGTCTCCTGACACTTGTAGTCTGATTCCGTAAAATGGAATTGACATCTCTGCCTCTCAGTAACTCACAAAGTCCCGTTTCTTCCCGGTTGTTTTTATACTACTTATTCCTACAGGAACCACCCGGTCGTCAATTCTTAGGTGGACGGTTTCCCAAGTTAGGGACCAGGGTCTCGATTCTAGAGTGTACGACGACTCGGACACACAACGTTGCTGACTTCGGACACTCGGGATCTCAGACACGAGACGTTCCTCTTCAGTGACGTTACTCTTCGGACTCGTGTCGTCGATCTCTCTTTGGGGTCGAGCGGTACTGATGTCTTTCGGAAGAACGTCGTTTCTTTTTATATACACGGTGTTTCTTCAGGGTCACGTCAGTTTGTCTTTTTATTTTATTTTATTTTTCACATTTTCATAGTACCTAGTTTAAAATTTATTCTAATGAGATCAATAACTGGTAGTGACTACCCAGTCTCATAGTCTTCTACCTACTCTACCAAGTACACAGTCAACTATACGACCATAACCCTCCAGATTCGACACTGATAAATCTTATTAAATTGAATGAAAACATCACGTCCCGTTATGCTCCCTACAAGTCAATCAAGAGTTTAAAAGTGTCAAATGAAATGAGAAATTAAGAACCATTAGTTTATACAGACGATAATAGTGACGATAGTTCATTCAAATACGTTACGACAAAATATTGTGAGTGTAAAATATTGAGTATTTTCAAACCTTCCAGGGGAACGGAAATAAAACAAGTTTCTGTGTATTATTTTTGTGTGAACTATTTTTGGTCTGTTTCTTTTTTTAACGTAAACAATAACTCATTATAGGTGAACGAATTTTAGATATTACGATTACCTCAAGAACATAAGTAAATAAGTGGTGAAGCCTCGTGTTCAACAGAAACAATCTTTTAGACGGATTCTTTCACTATGTAGAACGATATCACGGACTTTCCTACCCTGAATGAAAAATTAATTATTTACTCTGTTATTAACTGACCCTAAATAAGTTGAGTAATGAGTTTTGAAAACACAAAGTGACTCATACGTACATAAAAATCACGGACACGATCGTAACTTAATAAACCCAATATAATAATAGAAGACATTAATCCGGATACGGACAAAATGTTATAGACAAACGGTATCTACCAGTCTTATAGGAGTATTTGTCCTACTATTATTAACATACAAATATGACTAAACTTGGATGAAATTAGATCGTATAAATAAATTTTAAAAATAAAAGACTAATTAACACGATTTACAATACAATAGTAAAGAAAAATTTTATACTTACTTCGTGTCCTATCGACAATTACATAAACACCTACTTATCGTTTATGTGTAAAGAATAAAAGTGTTATTTAATATCAAAATTTAACCATCGTATTAAAACGTATCCAATGATCATAGTTTTAGACAACAAAACGGACGATGTTACTTTATAATTAAATAAAAACTAGTGTAATTAAGAACCGAAAGAGGAGGTAAGGATTATTAGAACTCTATAAGTCATAGTCAATAATAAACACTTCCTGACTTCCATTATACCATTATTCTGGGGTCGTCGATTCTAGGATTCATCTTTCACAAGACGAGGAGTCCGGTATACCTTGTGAACACTCTACGAACACCAGGTTTGAGTTTCTAAACTTCTTGGGTATTGAAGAGGTCGAATTGTAGTACACAGAGAAACATTGAAAATATCTGTAAGATCAGTCTTTACGTATCATAACTGAAAAAATATAGTTGTTTGATGAATCAATTGAAAGGTACTTTCGTACTTCTAAGACTTTACCATCGTGATTTTTGAGGTTTTGAGGGTTGAGAAAAGTCCTTAACTGTTAAAGAAGAACAGTGGTAGAATCATGGGACAATGTGAAAACTACGGTTTAGGAAAAAAGGTTGAAGTCTCAGAGGTCATTCACGTACATGGTTTACAATAGAGTCTTTCTTTATAACATATCCTGTTCCCCCTTTCCTTACAACTTTAGTCAATGTTACACGAGAACGGACGTTCTATTACGATTGTTAGACGATAGCCAGTCGAATGAACCGACGCAAAGAATTTGGATTAGAGGTTTTGAGAGAAGTCGAACGTGACTTTTACAGGTTATATCGGTAAACTGAATTTTCTTTACGTCTACAGGTTTGTGACCTTGACTTGATAAAAAAGAAATTGTAAATAGTTCTAAACAATCAGTGAAAAAATAAAATATTTTACACCGCATTACTCTTGAAAACATAATAGTGACATTAGAGTCACAAACTCTTTGGGGTATGATCGTCAAAGTCACCTTGAATTTTAGAAATCACCATCTGAAGGGCCGTCTCTCTAGAAAAGGGGTTCTAAATCAGGTTTCAATAGAGTTATTTGTGTCGACGTTTTAGTTTTAGAACGTCGAACTTGATGTTAAGGGACTGACTTATAGTCCTTTATACATGTAAAAAGATCAAAAATATGTACTGAAGATTTACTTCTTCATTTTAGTAAAAAACATTAGTACTTAGATAAGACGAATGTATAGTAGAGGGGTTTCGTTTTATATGGTATTTTAGAACCTAAAGGTTTGTTTTATTTTCGGTTTAATTACAGTATAATGATATTATACATAACGAAGATATTTTAATTTAGTACTTAAAATAAGAAGTAAGTAATAAAGTAAAACGTTTTCTTCTTTGTTTTCCTAGTTCCTTCGATTCACTGAAGACTCTGACGGGTCGTTTATTGACACTTACTTTTTAGTCCCGGTGCAATGAGACTTAGATCAGGATAAAGATTGAAAAGATGGTTTTAGTACATTTTTTAATAAAATATTTATAATGGAAGTACATAATCATTTTATCACATGAAGATACAATAAGATATGAAGTGTTACTACTTATTTTAAAGGTAGTGAACGGGTTTCTTTCAGTTTGGTGTTTCGTAAGGGTATATCGACTCCGATTTCCTTATTTATTAGGTGCTTTCTAGAATTTTTTATAATCACTATTCACTATCATGGTTACAATCAATCAATCACCATTGTAGGGAGAACGGATCCCATATCGAGGTGTGTTTTGAAAAAATTTCTCATCACACACCGAACAAATGCCCACTTATTATAATTATAGAAACTACAGATGAAAGTATGATTTACGTCTTTTAGTTGTCCATCTGAGTACGTGGACACTGCTTTTTATACAGATTGGACAGATAACAGAGGTTTATATTGAAAAAGAGGTGATGTTTCAACGTATACTACGAAAATGTCCGTGTGGAACCTCTATAATACCCAAACCAAGACCTGTTGACGTCATTTAATCTATAACGTAATTTTACAGTGTACTTCAAAAAGTAAAGAATACATATATTTTTAATATAAATGTGACGTGACATGTAAGAATTCACACCTTATAATGGTTCAGATTTTTTTACGTGTAGTCAAGTCAAGTCAACGAGTCAGCACAGGTTGAGAAACGCTACGGTACTTAGCGTCGTGTGGTCCGGAGGGACAGGTAGTGGTAGAGGGCCTCAAGTGAGTCTGAGTGCAGGTAGTTCAGACACTACGGTAGGTCGGTAGAGTAGGACCCAGCAGGAGAAGAGGAAGACGGGGGTTAGAGAGGGTCGTAGTCTCAGAAAAGGTTACTCAGTTGAGAAGCGTACTCCACAGGCTTCATGACCTCGAAGTCGAAATCGTAGTAAGGAAGGTTTCTTTAGGGTCCCGACTAGAGGAAGTCTTACCTGACCAACCTAGAGGAACGTCAGGTTCCCTGAGAGTTCTCAGAAGAGGTTGTGGTGTCAAGTTTTGGTAGTTAAGAAGCCACGAGTCGGAAGAAGTGTCAGGTTGAGAGTGTAGGTATGTACTGGTGTCCTTTTTTGTATCGAAACTGATCTGTCTGGAATCACCCGTTTCATTACAGAGACGAAAACTTATACGACAGATCCAACCAGTATTGAAAAGAAGGTTCCTCATTCGCAGAAAATTAAAGTACCGACGTCAGTGGTAGACGTCACTAAAACCTCGGGGGGTTTTATTTCAGACTGTGACAAAGGTGACAAAGGGGTAGATAAAGGGTACTTCACTACCCTGGTCTACGGTACTAGAAGCAAAAGACTTACAACTCGTAATTCGGTCGAAAAAGTGAGAGGGGAATGTATGGAATTAAATTTTATGAAATTTACAAATGGTAGTAAACTCAAAAGTTACTCAACATTAAAAAAGGACCTCCTCCCAGAACGGAAGAACAAACAAACAAAAAGAAAAAGAGATTTAGTCCATAAAATAAATAAACAAAAGTCTTTTCCTTTCAGTGTACGTTTAAAATAAAACCTTTTTACGTTGATAGATGTGTAAACCGAAAGTTTGTGGGTAAAGAAAGTTTATTCCATCGAATAAGATGATAGTTTCTTCCTGTACACAAACACTTTAAAATAAAAGTCCAATTCTGAAAAAACAAGACTCTAGTCACCTCCACCAAATCTTTAAATTTTCACTACACTGATATTTGACTAGTAAGTGTACATACACCTGAGATCTTTCTACCATGACCACTTGGATAAACGGAGGAACAACTACCAAAGACTGACCAGTTACACCACGAACGACTTTCAACTCCCCCTAAACCATTAAAGAATTTTATTCTGTTGTTACTTCAATTGGAGTGATGAAGAAGGATAGTGGTTGTTAAAGAGATATCGTATAGTACGAGAGACTATAGTTAAGGTGTTTATCTTATGGAAAGTTTTAATCTCAGTCAGGAAAGTTTGGGACGACGACGAATTGGTCCAAATACATTATGAGATTTAGTACGTACCATCAAAGTTGTTAGAAGTATCGTGAGGTGTGGTCCTCTTTAAAGTAGAGTTCTCAGTTGAAAGAAACGAGTGGGTATTCTTCGTTGAGTAGTAGGCACTCAAAATAGGACTCTAACGTCGTTAAATCAGTGTTGCAGTTAAGTCAAGTCAACGAGTCAGCACAGACTGTGAAACACTGCAGTAGCTGACGTCTTGCGGTCCGAAAGGACATGTAGTGGTTGTGTCCCTCGAATGAGTTTGGGTACAGGTAGTTCAACCGCTACGGTAGGTTGGTAGAGTAGGAGACAGTAGGGGAAGAGGAGGGCGGAAGTGAGAAAGAGTCGTAATCTCCGAAAAGTTTACTCAGTCAAGAAACGGAGTCCCCCGGTTTCATGACCTCGAAGTCGAAGACGTTACTTATAAGTCCTGACTAAAGGAAATCCTAACTAACTATCTGGTGGAACGTCAGGTTCCCTAAGAGTTCCCAGAAGAGGTTTTGGTGTCAAGTTTTCGTAGTTAAGTGTCCACGAGTCGAAAGAAATATCAGGTCGATAGTGTAGGTATGTACTGATGACTTTTTTGGTATCGGAACTGTTCTACCTGGAAACAACCATTTCATTACAGAGACGAAAAATTATACGACAGATCCAACCAGTATCACAAAGAAGGTTCCTCGTTCACAAAAAATTAAAGTGTCGACGTCCGTGATAGACGTCACTGAAACCTCGTGTTTTTTCATTTCAGACAGTGACAAAGGTGACAAAAGGGTAGATAAACTGTACTTTACTACCCTGGTCTAGGGTACTAGAATCAAAAGACTTACAACTCAAAATTCGGTTGTAAAAGTGAGAGGAGAAAGTGTAAGTAGTTCTCCAAGGAATCGAGAAGAAGTAAAAGACGGTATTCCCACCACAGTAGACATATAGACTCCAATAACTATAAAGAAGACCGTTAGAACTAAGGTACGACACGAAGTAGACCAGGCCGTAAAACGTACTACAAGAGACGTATATTCAATTTATTCGTCCCACTGTTATATGTCTGAACTACATGAAGAGAGAGTTAAACCTTTGTCAGACAACAGGGTACAGGTCAAGATTGACAACGAAGAACTAACCGTATGTTTAAAGAGTCCTCCGTCCAGTCCACCAGACCATAAGGGTAGAGATATTCTTAAGAGGTGTCAAACAACACTAGGTGTGTCAGTTTCCGAAACTGCATCAGTTATTTCGTCTTCATCTACAAGAAGACCTTAAGAGAAAGAGAAAACTACTAGGTCACGTACAACCGTTAAACTAGAGACCAAGGAGGCGGAAAAGATTCAGGACGAACTTGTAGACCTTCAAGTGCCAAGTACATAACGACTTCGGACCGAACCTCTTAAAACTCGTAATGAAAGGATCGCACACTCTACTCACGTTAACACGCCATCAAACTCGTAAGAAACCGTAACGGAAAGAAACCCTAACCTTACTTTTGACTGGAAAAGGTCAGGACACCGGTGACGACTCAAAAGGTCTAAACGACCGTATAATTCACATCGTGAAAGTGTCGTAGTAGAAAATCCTAAACTTCATCGAGTTGACCTTAAGATAGTGGAGGTCATCGAAACAAGTATCACTACGAAGGATTCCGGGTAAACTGAAGCGTAAGGTCCTGCAGACCGAGATCCACTCACTAGTGTGGTAACACCAGTAGACCCAATACTTCTATAGAAAACATATCAAACAGACACATAAGAACTGTGGAGAAGAATTATAGAAGACGAAGACAATCCAGGTACGGTAAAGATAGGAAATAACTCGGGTAGAAACGTACTTTAAAAGGGAACCATAAAGATTAAAAGAACTTCTCTACAGATCAGAAAGGGTAAGATAACAAAAGGAGATAAAGAAACGTGACTAGTGACTCGTTCCGAAAAATTAGAGAAGAACGATAAGAAGAAATCTGAGGTGAAAATTAAGATCAAAAGAACGTCAAAAGTGGTATAGACCTAAATGAAAGAGGTGATTTCAGAACTTGGTGAGTCAGTAGGTACTTCTTCCTCAATCTTAGTTGGAGAAGGTTTGAGAACACTTACAACTATAAAAATGAAGAATACATAGTACTTACACTAATTACTTTAGTTCTTACCACCTATAGAAGGTCTTTCGAAAATTAAATGGAACGGGTGTAGGTGGTCCCTTTAGTGGTAGATACCGTTGATATTTAAATACTTTGTAAGAAGAATATATTATTCTGAACTTTCAGATATAATGAGGAACTAGGAACCCAACGTCTTACTTATAATACCATTACTGTACTTTTATTAGAATTAGAGTGACATGTAGAGGTTGGTTCGAAAACATACTGATTGACGGAACAGTTACTCCTCATTCTAAAACTTCCCTTAGAAAAAAAGACTCGTTTTACAGAGTTGACAACTGAATTTATAAGGTCGTTGATACAATATTTACCTACACGATAGTAAGTCCGAAACACCAAGGTAAATATCTCGGTTTTCATCTAAACCGTATTAAAAATTCCCGAGATCCTAAAAGTCTTCTTATTTCCTTGTAACTGAAGTTGAAGTTTAGTGGTTGACGTAGTCAGGAATTGTTCTCTCAGTCGGACAGGAAACTTCTAAACTTTGGTCTGTAATTAAAGAGAGATCGAGATTTTCAGGATCTACCATAAAAGAAGGTCACCTTCTGATAAACCAGATGTAACTTTTCAACAAATCGCCTCAGTGGAAGTAAGTAATCGAGTCGATCTAAAAGATCTATTGAACGACACGGTAGATGTAGTTGTAAACGACGAAGTGGAACGTTCAACATCTCTGTCAAAGGAAGGAATTTGAAACAGTTGATTCAAGATGACCAATTTTAAAAAGAAACCGTCAAAGGAGTGGAAAATTGGGAAGTATCTTAATTTCTCCCCTTAATTCGAAACCCTTACAATACCGACCAAACCAGAAGTTAGGTCTAGGGATTTTGAAAGAGATACAGTCAGTGTTTCGAAAAGTGTAAAAAATTTTAGTGAGTACTCAAGTAACTTTATCGTGAAAATTCAAAAAGAAATTCTTGAGAAGGAGACGTAAGTTTTGAACCGATTGTCCATGATTCCAAATCGAAGACCACGTAAAACCTAAAGTTGTACAGAAGGAGTGATTCAAACGAGTGAAGATCGAAAACTAAATTTCACTCTTTACACACTAAGAAGGGTAGTAAACTTTCCGTAACATCCCAATAATTGACCGTATTAAAGTTATAACAACACAGAGTCCCTTATCCCTCCGGACTCATCTCCCTCTCTACTTCCTTACCGACCAGTCTCCTCGTCAGTCTTGTGTTTGTCGTAAATAGTTACTCTAAATGACAAAATACTCCACCAAGTACAGAGAGGATTTTTGACCTTGTTATGGTAGTTTCTAGTGACTAGTCTCTAGTGATATTGTGTATATTATTTCGACCTTTTCAAACTTTATAACGAGTTTCGTACCAAGTCAAGTCAAGTCAGAGAGTCAGCACAGGCTGAGAAACGTTGGGGTACTCAACGTCGTCCGGTCCGGAGGGACAAGTAGTGGTTGAGCGCCTCAAGTGAGTCTGAGTACAGGTAGCTCAGTCACTACGGTAAGTCGGTAGAGTAGGAGACGGTAGGGTAAGAGGAGGACAGGGGTTAAGGAGGGTCGTAGTCTCAGAAAAGGTTACTCAGTTGAGCAGTGTGCTCCACCGGTTTCATAACCGCAAAGTCGAAATCGTAGTAAGGTAGGTTTTTAGGGTCCCGACTAGAGGAAGTCTTACCTAACCAACCTAGAGGAACTTCAGGTTCCCTGAGAGTTCTCAGAAGAGGTTGTCGTGTCAAGTTTTCGTAGTTAAGAAGTCACGAGTCGAAAGAAGTGTCAGGTTGAGAGTGTCCGTATCCACTGGTGACCTTTTTGGTATCGGAACTGATCTACCTGAAAACAACCGTTTCATTACAGAGACGAAAAGTTATACGATAGATCTAACCAGTATTGAAAAAAAGGTTCTTCATTCACAGAAAATTAAATTACCGACGTCAGTGGCAGACGTCACTAAAACCTCGGGTTTTTTATTTCAGACTGTGACAAAGGTGACAAAGGGGTAGATAAAGGGTACCTTACTACCCTGGCCTACGGTACTAGAAGTAAAAGACTTACAACTCGAAATTCGGTTGAAAAAGTGAGAGGAGAAAGTGAAAGTAGTTCTCCGAAAAGTCAAGGAGAAGTCAAAGACGGTATTCCCACCACAATAGGTGTATAGACTCCAATAACTATAAAGAGGACCGTTAGAACTGAGGTCGAACACGAAGAAGGTCGGGTCGCAAAGAGTACTACATGAAGCGTCTCTTCTATTTATTCGTCCCACTGTTATATGTCGGAACTACGTGAGGAAACCGATAAACCTTGGTCAGACAACAAGGGACAGGTCAAGATTGACAACGAAGGACTGGACGTATATCCAAAGAGTTCACCATCCAGTCCGCCAGACCATAAGGGTAGAGAGAGTCTTAAAAAGTGTCAAATAACCCTAGGTGTGTCAGTTTCCGAACCCGTATCAGTTATTTCGTCTTTATCTACAAAAAGACCTTGGGAGAACAAAAAAGGTACTAGGTCGCCCACAACCGTTAAACTAGAGACCAAGGAGACGGAAAAGATTTTGGTCGAACTATTAGTCCCTCAGGTGCCAAGTGTATAACGACTTCGGACCGAACCTCTTAAAACTCGTAATCAAATGATCACACACTCTACTGACGTTAACACGCCATCAAACTCGTAAGAAAACGTAACGGAAAGAAACCCTAACCTTACTTTTGACTGGAAAAGGTCAGGATACCGGTGACGACTCAAAAGGTTTAAGCGACCGTATAACTCACGTCGTGAAAATGTCGTAGTAGAAAATCCTAAACTTTATCGAGTTGACCTTAAGGGAGAGGAGGTGATCGAAACAAGCATCATTCCGGGTGAACTGAAGTATAAGGTCCTACAGACCGAGATCCACTCATTAGTGTGGTAGTACCAACAGAACCAGTACTTCTAGAAAAAACATGTCAAGACACATAAGAACGGTGGAGAAGAATTATAAAAGACGAAGACAATCCAGGTTTGGTAAAGACAGGAAATAGTTCGGGTAGAAACGTACATTACAAGGGGACCATAGAGATTAAAAGAACTACTCTACAAATTAGAAAGGGTAAGACAACAAAAGGAGATAAACAAACGTAACTAACGACTCCTTCCGAAAGAATAGAGAAGAACGATAAGAAACCTTGAGATTTAAGTCTATGAAAAAAAGAAAGGAAAAGAGGAAAAGAAAAACGAAGAGAAGAAAAGTGTCGATAAACATTTCGGAGGAGTCTGTCGGTAAAACGAAAAAACGTAAAGAAAAGGTACCCCTACCAGAATTAGGGACAGAGGACATGTTACAGTACTTGGAGATAGGTATCAAATAGTCCGTGAGATACATAGTCTAGATCAGGGAATTTAGATAAAGAGTGAAGGTGACATATTAGTATTCCCTAATATAAATCCAGTATGGACCTAATAGATCACCAAAAGGGATGAAAGAAGTCAAATTCAGACTTAAACCGTTATTCCCCAAGTACTAATTTTTATTTCAAAAAGAAATGAGGAATATATTCGAGTGTATTTTGTTATAAAACAAGAAGGGATTTTTACCGTTGGGTGAGGTCACAAGAACGGACCTCTCAGAGCCCCTACCCCCTCGTACCATCCGACGGTAGATACCCCACCGTGTCTCAACCTGTGTTGACTTCGCTGAATCGTCGTCGTCGTCGTTGTTATCAGATCTGTTCACCTTCAAACGAGGATGGTCAAACCGTCTTTCACCCAGACAGGAATTTAATACTCGGGGGTTCGTACACGTTTTTTTAAACTATACGTATATTCAGTGGACCCCTTAGAACAATTTTACATCCAATATTTCGTCATCCAGATCCCACCCGGACTCTGACATGTAAAAAATACTCGAATATACTACGAACGACGACTAAGAGTTTAGTGTGAAACTCATCACTCTGTAATAATCATCTTGAGATTGACACTTCTTGAACCTTCCGGTAAGAGATACTTGAGGGTGTCATGACACTTATCTTTTATGAACCTTTCGAGTAGTTATGACCCTTAACGTTTAAATTACGGTTCCGTCGACGTCAGTCGAACTCACATAAGGGTCAAGTGAGGTAAGGTGTGTCAATATGATTTCCTTACTTATTAGGTCGTTACTAAGAGTTTACACAATCACTATTTACAATCTTAATTACGATCACTATTTCGTTTTGAAATCAATTTCTATCGAAGTAGGTTTTTTTTTTTAAAAAAATTCAGTTCAAGTGAAGTAAGAGATTACAAAGAGTTTGGGTGGGTAACGTTTATATAAGATCATTCATTTAAAGTCCCCTTTACAGAAAAGTATACGATTCTATGTAAAATTATAAAATCTATTATTTTGATATATACAATTATATCGAAAAGAAGGATATGAATGGGTCTTTTAAATCTCTGTTAAAATCTATGATAGTATCCGACACTGAGGGTTTTACGAGTGTTTATATTAAATTGAAATAACGAAGTAAATCAAAGATAATAAAACATAGGGATTATAAGAATAACACACAATTACAAATTATACTTTCACAGAGGTTTATTAAAAACCTCCGTTGGTTCTTTTATTCTTTCCTTTCCTTTTTATTTGTTATTTTGTTTTTCCCTCCCTCCTGGATCCTCCCTCCATTCATTCTCTTTTCTCGTATCTTCGTTTTGTCTTACGAGGATCTCTTCTTCTCTCCCTTCCTCTCTCGTTCTGTCCTTTCTTTCCTCCTTCTGTGGTTTCCTATTTATCTTTTTCTTTCTGTAATCCACGTTTCATACTCTTTAATTAAAAAACATTTTACATAGTCTATTTCCAGTTCATAGTGAGGGTGACACATACACACACACACACTTAAGCAAAGTCAATACAGGTTTACAAACACTGGGATACCTGACGACGGAGGGTCCGAAGGGACAGGTACCCTGAGAGGTCCGTTCTTTTGAACTCACTCAACGGTACGGGAGGAGGTCCCCTAGAGGGGATGAGTCTCTCGGTTGGGTACCGGGGAATCTGGAACCGTCCGTAACCGTCCACCCAAGAAATGGTGATCGCGTTGGACCCTTCGTAAAAAGACGAGACTTTCACTTTCAATGAGTCAGCACAGGATGGGAAAACTCTAGGGTACCTGAAATGTCAGGTACCTGAAGAGGTCCGGTCTTATGACCTCACCTATCGGAGAGGGAAGAGGTCCCCTAGAAGGGTTGGGTCCCTACCTTCGGTCCAGAGGACGTAACGTCCGTCCAAGAAATGGTCGACTTGGTGTATCGATTAAGGAGGTCGTGCACGACACACGAGTCAGTGAGTCAACACGGACTGGGAAACGCTGGGATACCTGATATCGGGTGGTCCGAGAAGACAAGTACCCTAAGAGGTCCGTTCTTATCACCTCAGTCAACAGTAAAGGATGACGTCCCCTAGAAGGGGTGGGTCCCTACCTTGGGTGCAGAGGACGGAACATCTCTCCTAAGAAATGGTGACACGGTGGACCCCTCGGGGTATCGTTTTTCAAGTAGAAAAGTGGTAATTTAACAAGAACTTACACACAGGTTTTAGTCATCCCGTATAAACACATTGAGATATAGAACCCAGAGACAAGACAAGATAACTAGACACATAGATAAGGTTACGGTCATAATGTACCAAAATTTGACTTCAGTTCTGATAAGATTCCAGTATTTTCATTATAAGCAGGATAGATAAGTAGGAAAGGTTTCGACAAAATTGTTAAGTTCAAGGAAACGTAAAGTTACGTGTAAAATCCCTCTTCCTTTACCTTTGGGTGAGGTCATGAGAACGGACCTCTTAGGGTCCCTGTCTCCTCGGACCACCCGACGATAGATACCCCAGCGTCTCAACCTGTGCTGACTTCGCTGAATCGTCGTCGTCGTCGTCGTCGTCGTGTAAAATCTTATTAAAACACGTATAATTGTTTTTTCCGAAATATCTTAAAAATAACTGTAACGTAATTTAAACATAAAAACCCCCCTCTTAACAATAGAAGTGATATAACTCAGAAAGTTAGGGATTTTTCTAGAGAGTTAACTAAATATAAAAGAGAATAAAGAAAGTAGTTTTAGAACATCAAAAGGTATATGTTCAGGACATGTCCCCGTCAGGATTCTACCGCCTCCTTATCCTGCCCCTCTGGTGAAAGAGGGGGTGTCTAAGTAGTTTTCTTGTAGAGCTACGACTAATTTGAGATATTTTGTTGAAGACTTACGACCGTCTCGTGTAGTCCGTGGGTCTTTTCGTCTAGTAACAGAAGTTTTTGTCCATCCTTTTTTATATTTTCTACTATTTTCTCTGTTTTCTCCCTCCCTCCCTCGAGGTAGGACCCTTCCCTCAGGACAGGGCCCTTCCCTCAGAATTTTTCTCTCTTCAAAGGTTTGTGGTCCTTTGTGCGAGTGACGGCTCAGACACCATTCGGAACCTTCGTGTCTCCCGTTGTATTGTCCCTTCTTTATATTTATTTATTAATTTTGGTTGTCTAATGTTCGGGTTACCATTGAGGGAGTCACCTCTTCGTCGAATCTACGGACGTAGACGGTGATCGTTCACCCCCGACCCGTCCCTCCGCGTCCGACGTCACGAAAAATTCTTAGTCCGGTCTTACGGAGCTCATAGTGGTCTCGTTTGATTGAACCCGATCGTATGGTCTGACACCCTATCGATGGTGCACTTTTCGAGATTGTATCCTGTGGCGGTCCTGACACGTGTCTTGTTTCCTACCTTGTCTTTATCGGTCGACGTCTGGTAGGGGGAGACCACTGTCCGTCGGTCTCGGCATTCCCGACTTTCCCCCGTTAGCGTGGGGACCTCTCTCAAATGGATGGTTTGACGTTCGTCCGAAGAAACGATTCTGAAGAACCCCAGGACCTGTCAGTGGTAGGCGGACTGTTCCCCGCCGTCACCATGTGGGTCTTTTGACTCGTCGTCCCTGCCCTTTCCGCTATTCAACGTCGCTGGCGTGAGCGTTTTGTGGACTCGATGAGCTAGGACCCTTCCCGTGTTTTATCCGGGTTGGTTTAGATACGGAGACTCCCGATGGACTCTCGGCTCGGACATGCCGAATCTGACCCCTCCACGTACGTCGGATCCCGGCCGGAGTCTGTCAAGGACCACCTCGTTGTATCTCGGACTCGCCACACGCGGTACACGTCCCCGTACGGGTCGTACCGACTCTGTGACGCTCGTGTGAGGTGACAATAAACAAACGTCGTAGGGAGGGAGGGGTGTCGTACTGACTTGTTCACTCGGATTTTGTTTTGTTTGTTTGTTTTTTTTTGTCACAGATGGTGGTGGGGGGAACACAGTCCCGTCTTTAGTCTGTGACTTCTCTGGTCGTTTGTCTTCTTCGATTTGTCTCCCGTGACGGAACCTTCACTGGGGCGTGACGGGTGTTGTGGTCTCTTTCAGGGTCTAAATAAAAATGATAAAAATACTGTTAAGAGAAAAACAACAACAACAACAAACTAACAAAGAAGAAGAAAAGAAAAAGAAAATTGAAAAATTTTAAAAATTCAGGTGATAAAGAGGAAATTAAAATTAAAAATATTGGATGATAATAAAAAGTTTTTCTGGGATAAAAATTTCGTTTGTGGTATATATATATATAAACACTAACAACAAAAAATTATTAAGAGCACTGAAAAAAAGAGAAGAAGAAGAAAAGAAATTATAAAATAAAAACTTTTAGGTTGGAGATGAGATCTAAAAATGAGAAACGAAAAGACCATAAACAACAGTTAAAACATGTAAATTTTTGGGTTAGAAGTCATGGGTTAAAATGGACTCTCACTATAATGACCGAACTGGGGAGAGAGGAGGAAATTTGAGAGGAAAAAGAGGTGGTCCAACAGAGACAGAGGAGGGAGGGGGAAGAGAAGAGATGGGTTGAGACACTTAGAGAGACACAAGGTCTGTCACCTCTTGTGAATCCCTTGACCAATGACCGACCTAGAGAGAGAGAGGAAAAGTAAAGGGAGAAAATAGGAGGACCGGTGGAGACAGATGAAGGAGGGAGAGGAGAAGGGACATATTGAGGAACTTGTAGAGACTCGTCAGGTCTGACACCTCGTGTGTATTTTTTCACTAAGGACCGATCTAACAAGAGAGGAGAAAACTAAGGTAGAGTAGAGTAAAGTCAGTGGAGATTGATGGGGGAGAGAGAAGAGAAGAAGTACATTGAGTCACTTGGAGAGACCCACAGGGAGTTACACCTCTTTGAAAAGTAGAAATTGGATCTACAAAATAGTAGTCACGACATATCTACCTCTTCAGAACTCCGATGACATTTTTATTTTGACTTTGGGTCTTCGTCCTCCGAATTCAGGTTTAGGACTCTTGTAGTCTCTTTAGGACTTAGGTCCCTTATAATTAACTATCCTCGAGTAGTTTGTGGAGGTGTGGATGTGACTTTGGTTCGTGGTGGGTTCCCGGTTGTTCAAGGTGTCGTTCTGTATAGTGTTTTTAAAAGGTCGTTGTGTCCTTGTGTGAGGACTTGAAGTATATGTCCGTCGAGTTTCAATGAGGTTTTGGTATCTGAAGAGTATTGAGTAATGACCGTGAAGTAACGTGAGGTCTCTCTTCTTTAGGTCGAGATGGGTGGTCTTGAGGCTGTGTTCGAAGGGATTGGTTCTTTGGAACTGTTCGGTGACTATGTTGGGGCGGGTGTCACTCCTTTGAAGTATTATTTCTCTTGTGTTTAAGGGTCTTATGTCTTTCAGGTAGGGTTTACGTCGTTATATTGGTTCTACTTCTCTGTCTCCTTATGAGTCGTCCATTTCCTTGTCCTCTTTACGGGTGGTTGGCTTTTACTATCACTTTTACTAGGTTTTAGAACTTTAGTTTTACCTTAGTGTCTATTTATCGGATCTCTGTTCCTAACTCTTCTACGTTCTTTCCAAATTGTTCCTGGATCTTCTTTATTTTTTCTCAGTTATATATTACTTATTACGTTATTTACTCTAGTCTTTGTGAGACCTCCGTTGTTTATCATCTTGTTGCCTCCTTCTTCTATCCTAATCACTTTATCTTCTATCTTACCATCTTTATTTACTTAGTCTCTCCTTTTTTCTTTTTGCTTAATTTTCTTTACTCCTGTTAGAGTCTCTGGAGGTCCTGTTATACTTTACGAGGTTGTAAGCTTAATATCCTCAGGGTCTTCTTCTTCTGTTTTTCTTTCTGGTACTCTTTTATGAACTCCTCTATTATCAACTTTTGAAGCGATTTTACCCCTTCCATTATTAGTGGGTTCAGGTTCTTTGGGTCTCTCAAGGTTTGTACTATTTGGGTTCTGTTTTGTGGGTTTCTGTGTATAATTAGTTTAATTATTTTTGGTTTGTGTTTCTTGTTTATAATTTTCGTCGTTTCCTTTTTGTTGTTTATTGTGTGTTCCCCTAAGGGTATTCCTATTGTCGACTAGAAAGTTATCTTTACGAAGTCCGGTCCTCCCTTACCGTTCTGTATGAATTTCACTACTTTCTTTTATTGGATGTCGGGTCTAATGACATGGGTCGTTCCTAGAGTAAGTTTATATTTCCTCTTTAGTTTTTGAAATGTCTGTTCGTTTTCGACTCTCTTAAGTCGTGGTGGTTTGGTCGAGAGGTTGTTTACGATTTCCTATAAGATATTTGTCCTTTGTGTTTTTCCCGCATATTTGGGCTTGGGTTTTGTTATTTCATTTACCGTTACCCTAGTATGAATAGTTATTAATGGAATTTGTATTTACCCAACTTACGGGGTTGGTGTTCCGTTTCTGACCGACTTACCTATGTTTTTGTTCTGGGGATATATACGACGGATGTTCTCTGAGTGGAGTTTTGTTTCCTGTGTATGTCTGACTTTCACTTCCAGACCTTTTTCTATAAGGTGAGTTTATCTCTGGTTTTCTTTCGTCCTCATCGTTATAAGTATAGACTATTTTATCTGAAATTTTGTCCGACACTTTTCTCTGTTTCTTCCGGTGATGTATTACTAATTTCCTAGTTAGGTTCTTCTTCTATATTGTTAATATTTATATATACGTAGGTTGTATCCTCGTGACGTTATACATTCTGTTTACGATTGTTCATACTTTCCTCTTTAATTATTATTGTGTTATTATCACCCTCTGAAATTATGGGGTGAGTGTAGATACCTGTCTAGTTGCTTTGTCTTTTAATTGTTTCTTTGTGTTTGAAATTTACTATGTTATCTGGTCAATCTGGATTAACTATAGATATCCTGTAAAGTGGGGTTATGTTACTTAAAGTAGAAAAAGAGTTCACGAGTACCTTGGAAGAGGTCCTATCTAGTGTAGGACCCGGAATTTAGATTGGAACTATTTAAGTTTTGTTGACTTTAGTAGGGTTCGTAGAAAAGACTGGCATTACGTAATTCTAATCTAGAGTCAATGTCCTCTTTTTGAATTTTAAAGGTTGTATACCTCCGACTTGTTGTGCGAAGACTTATTGGTTGTTTAGTGTCTTCTTTAAATTTTTCTTTAGTTTTATACGTATCTTTGCTTACTTTTACTTTTGCGTTGTTGGGTTTTGGACACCCTGTGATATTTTCGTCACTATTTTCCTTTCAAGTATCGTTATGTCCGTATGGAGTTCTTTGTTCTTTTTTCAGTTTATTTATTACATTACGATATGGATTTCGTTGTTCCTTTCCTTCTTTACCTCTTGGGGTGTCAGTCATCTTCCTTTCTTTAGAATTTTTAAGCCCGTCTTTATTTACGTTTTCTTTGTTTTCAGTGGTATCGTTTTTAGTTGTTTCGGTTTTCGACCAAGAAACTCTCCTATTTATTTTAACCGTTTGGTAATCGGTCTGAGTAGTTCTTTGTTTCCCTCTTTTTAGTTTAGTTATTTTAATCTTTACTTTTACCTCTCTAGTGTTGTCTGTTGTGTCTTTATGTTTCCTAGTATTCTCTGATGATAGTCGTTAATATACGGTTATTTTACCTGTTGTACCTTCTTTACCTGTTTAAGAATCTTTTCATGTTGAAACGTTTTGACTTGGTCCTTCTTTATCTTTTAGAATTGTCTGGGTAGTGTTCGTACCTTTAACTTTGACATTAGTCTTTAGAATCTTGTTTGTTTTCGGGTCCAGGTCTGCCGAAGTGTGGACTTAAGATGGTTTTTGCATCTCTTCTCGATCGTAGATAGAATGAGTTTGAGAAGGTCTTTTAAAGTCTCCTTACATTTGAAGGTTTGAGTAAGATACTCCGGTGGTAGTGGGATTATGGTTTTGGACTGTTTCTAGGGTGTTTTTTTCTTTTGATGTCCGGTTATAGTGACTACTTGTATCTACGTTTTTAGGAGTTGTTTTAAGATCGTTAGTCTTAGGTTGTTGTGTAATTTTTCTAGTATGTGGTACTGGTTCTACCGAAATAGGGTCCCTACGTTCCTAAGAAGTTATAGACGTTTAGTTAGTTACATTAAGTGGTGTACTTGTTTAACTTTTTATTTTCGGTATACTAATAGAGTTATCTACGTCACTTTCGGAAACTGTTTTAAATTGTAGGTAAATACTATTTTTGAGAGGTCTTTCTTCCTTATCTTCCTAGTATGGAGTTGTATTATTTTCGAGATAAACTGTTTGGGTGGCGTTTGTAATAGGAGTTACCACTTTTTAACTTTCGTAAAGGGGATTTCAGTCCTTGTTCTAATCCCACGGGTGAAAGTGGCGATGATAAGTTGTATCAAGACCTTCAAAACTGGTGTCGTTAGTCTCGTCTTTTTCTTTATTTTCCTTAGGTTTAACCTTTTCTTTTTCATTTTGAGAGTGACAAACGTCTACTGTACTAGGAGGTGTCTCTTTTGGGATTTCTGAGGTGGTCTTTTAATGATCTCGATTAGTTATTTATATCATTTCAACGTCCTATATTTTAGTTGTGTGTCTTTAGGGAACGTAAGGATATGTGATTATTACTCTTTCATCTTTTTCTTTAATTCCTTTGTTAAGGTAAGTGATAACGTTACTTTTCTTATTTTATGAATCCTTATATAGATGGATTTCTTTGATTTCTGGATATATATCTTTTGATATTTTGTGACTACTTTCTTTAGTTTCTCCTGTGATTATCTACCTCTTTATATGGTACAAGTACCTAGCCTTCTTAGTTATATCACTTTTACTCATATGATGGGTTTCGTTAGATGTCTAAGTTACGTTAGGGATAGTTCGATGGTCGCCATAAAGAGTGTCTCGATCTTGTTTATTAAAGTGTTAAACATACCTTTATGTTTTTTGGAGCTTATCGGTTTCGTTAGAACTCTTTCTTCTTACCTTGACCTGCTTAGTTGGACGGACCGAAGTCCGAGATGATGTTTCGGTGTCAGGAGTTCTGTCATATCATGACCGTGTTCCTGTCTTTATATCTAGTTACCTTGTTTTATCTTTCGGGTCTCTATTTAGGTACGTGGATACCTGTAGAACAGAAGCTGTTTCCTCCGTTCTTATATGTTACCTAATTTCTGTTAGAGAAATTGTTCACCACGTCCCTTTTGACCAGTTGGTGAACATTTTCTTACTTTGATCTAGTGAAAGATTACGGTATGTGTCTTTATTTGACTTTTACCTAATTTCTAGATTTGCATTCTGGTCTTTGATATTTTGAGGATCTCCTCTTGTATCCGTTTTGTGAGAGGCTGTATTTAGTGTCGTCCTACGAGATACTAGGTGGAGGGTCTTATAACCTTTATTTTCGTTTTTATTTGTTTACCCTAGATTAATTTTAATTTTCGAAGACGTGTTGTTTCCTTTGATATTCGTTCCACTTTTCTGTCGGAAGACTTACCCTCTTTTATTATCGTTTACTTCGTTGACTGTTTGTTGATTAGAGTTTTTATATGTTCGTTGAATACGTCGAGTTAAGGTCTTTTTATTTACTGGGTTAGTTTTTTACCCGGTTTCTTGATTTATCTGTGAAGAGGTTTCTTCTGTATGCCTACCGATTGTTTGTGTACTTTTCTACGAGTTGTAGCGAACAATAGTCTCTTTACGTTTAGTTTTGGTGTTACTCCATGGTGAAGTGTGGTCAGTCTTACCGTCACTAGGTTTTCACATGTTCGTTATTTAAGACCTCCCCGACACCTCTTTTCCCTTGGGAGAATGTGACAACCACACCTCTAAGGAATTTTTTAACGTTTATCTTGACGGAATACTGGGTCGTTAGGGTGACGACCCGTATATGTGGCTCCTTTGGTCTTAACTTTCCCTGTGCACATGGGGTTACAAGTAGCGTCGTGACAAATATTATCGGTCCTGTACCTTTGTTGGATCTACAGGTAGTCGTCTACTTACCTATTCTTTCGACACCATGTATATGTGTTACCTCATAATGAGTCGGTAATTTTTTTTATGTAAACTTAGTCAAGACTACTCTACCTACTTTGACCTCGGATAATATGTTTCATTCGGTCTTTCTTTTTATGGTTATGTCATATGGTTGTGTATATATACCTTAAATCTTTCTCCCATTACTATTGGCACATACGCTCAATCGTTTTCTCTATGTCTACATATCTTGTCTTAAAACCTGAGACTCTCTCCCTCTCCCACCCTACTAAACCCTCTTACCGTGACTTTGTACATATGATAGTACATTCTTTGCTTAGCGGTCAGATACAAGTTATGTCCTATGTCCTTCGACCCCGATCACGTGCCCCTACTAGGTCTCTCTACTATACCCCATCCTCCACCCTCCCCAAAGTCCTAATCCTTGAGTACATGTGGGCACCGACTAAATACAGTTACATACCGTTTTGGCTATGTCATAACATTTCGTTTTATTTCATTTTTATTTTTTTAAAAAATTTTCAAGACATGTACCAAAAAAAAAGTTAAATGTGGAGTTATAAAACAGAAAATTCGTTAGTATTTACCGTAAAATTAAGACTACAGGTGTTAATATAACCATCATGTATCTTTATGGTAACTGAAACAAAACAAACACAGAACAATTGTACTATTTGAATGTTTAAGGACCCTATAAAAATATCTAAGGAAATCTAAAAAAAGAATCTGTTAATATAACGTACATTCGTCCCTAGCCTATTAAATAAGAAAAACACTATACAAAGATAAAATAAAAAAACTAAAGATGAGAATGGAAATAGAAAAGGATGTAATACGAATGTAACCCAAATAAAACCATAAGTTTCAAGAACTCGATCCCTGTACCTAATAACTAAACTCTGAAAAGATGAAAAGATTATACATCATACGTACAACCCGAAGGGGCCGTCCGAGTCACCATTTCTTAGACGGTCGTTATGTCCTCTGAACCCAAACTAGGGACCCAACACTTCTAGGGGACCTCGGACCGTACTGTTGGGTAAGGTCATAAGGACGGACTTCTTAAAGTACCTATCTTCTCGGACCAATTTCAGGTATCGTACCGTGTCTCAGTCTGTTCTGACTTCGCTGATTGGACGTCGTCGTCATACGTACAATCACGATATTTAAAAGAAAAGTTACGACGAAATCGATACAGAGTGTATAAAACGGTATAACGTAAAAGTAAAGGTAAGTCAGTTAAACAAACGTTAAAGGGTTATAATCTAAAATTGTTTTATCAATAAATCTTTATACAACAAGTGAAAGGTTCACAAACCTCGAAAAGCAGAATAAAGAATAACGAAAGACCGAACTAAAATATCACCGACCATTTATGAAATACACTATAGTTAGTAAAATTCAAAGAACTTCTAATAAAATACCGGTATTTAGAAGACAACGAAAACGAATAAGCGAGTCTGTACAGACCGAGACATCGGTCGGTCCGAAGAGAAGACATCTGTGATCTTTTCTTCCACTTAAGATGACGACTTCCCTCCTTATCAGATATTTTAAATATCTGATATTTTATCAGATATTTTGTCCTAGAATAAACTCGGACAACCAACTAGTCAAGTCAGTCAAGTCAACAAGTCAGTGCAGGTTGAGACGCTGGGGTACCTGACGTCGTACGATCCAAGTACCATAACAATTTAAGAACACATAGGGACAACTAAAAGACAGGTTCATTAAGAACAACTCTGTGTCCACAACTCCAGAGGTTGAAATTAAAAGATAGAGAAGATAGTCCAAACGATATGTATAACACGTCGAGAGAACAAACAGAATCTTGACACTATAAAAGAACAACGATACTGTGAAAATAGTGATGTCTTATGGGTTCCTTCACCACCAAGTCACCATTTCTTAGACAAACGGGTACGTCCTCTGGTCCCAAGGTAGGGATCCAGTTCTTCTACGGACTTCTTCCTTTACCGTTAGACGACACCACAAGGACGGACCTTTTAGGGTACTTGTCTCCTCGGACTGTCCTCATTCTGTGCTGACTCACTGATTTGTTGTTGTTGTATTGAAAAGTGTCAGATAATTACAGTATTACAATGATCAAACGTATTTAATATTTTTGAAGGGGGGAAATGTAGGTAAATGGGAGTGTGTAAATATTAAATTAAATAAAGAAGATGTAATTAACTCTTAGTGAAAGTCATAATAATATGTAAAAAGAAGTTATTAGTTTTTATTAGATATTTTGAGTTGTTCTCTTTCAGATGGTATGAATGGAAAAAAAAAAAAATTGAAGTAAGAAAGGAAGATACTAGGTTCTAAAGAAATAGTAAGTGAAAGACAAATCTCTTGGAGAGAGTCGGGGGACTAGTCCTACCTCGGACACGGGGGACATAGGGGGACGTCTTAGAATTGGTGGTTTGGTGGTCCCTCCGGGGATCAGTAAGAAAATTATTTCCAGACGATTGGTGTTTATTAGAGTCAAAACGAGAAGACTCTTACAGAATTAAAGGGGACTTAAGGAGTTCCTGTAAAAACAGTCTGTGCCTTAAGAACTCTCAAGAAAGTCTTGAACTTTTTTACAAAACGGTAAAGGAAGACCTGAGGTGTCAAAGATTTCTTTATGGGACAGTAAGTATAAAGAAAAGAGATTACCGTTAAAAAAAAAAAAAAAAAAAAAACGACGAAAGTTCTTAAAAACAGAAATCGAAAATCTTAAAGTGGATACCACAAAGAAACACACTTTAAGAAACAATAAACGACTCAAAAAGTATGGACTTAGAAATACAGAAAACGATTCAACCCTTCAAGAGTTGGTAAGAAACTTATAAAAAGTCAAGGGGGAGAAATAGGAGAGGAAACACAAAGTATTTTTTTTGCGAACGAGAAAATAATAGGAGAGTGTGTCGGGACTCCGAGACGAAGAAGGAAAAATACAATAAAAGAAAGATGATAAGACGAGAATATCGAAGGTCAATTGACTAAGAAAGGAGAGAGGAGAGGTAACACGACAATTCGATCGTGTAAAAAGTTACGATTGTAACGGTGGTAAGTTCAAGAAGAATTATAAAGTATGGACACACGAATCTGCAAGATAGTACCAACAAAGATCACACAGTAGTAAAGGGTGACTTCGTAAGAATACTGCAGTAAAGGTAAACAGAAACAAAAGGGGGAATCCAACTCTAGAAGAACTAAGAATTACTATTGACTTTCAATCTTTCGAACTCATAGTACGATACTACAATAAATTTGAAAAGATACAGAATAATTTAAAAGACGAAATCGACCGAACGAAGAGAGACGAGATCATAAGGTCAAGACAACCGTGGACTCACCCTACGAGGAGTAATGACGACTTACTCTCAAGTGACTATGGAGGGTCCGACACCCCCCATCCCAGCCCCCTACCCCTGAGTAGTGATGAGTTGTGTGACTCTGGAAGTGACGCTGGTTCCGACCCACCCCGGAATAATCTCGACCTGCCACCACTTTAAGGACTAAAGGGATCCGGAGGAAATTATGGTGGAATCACCCACTACCCCCTCCCGAAAAAGTGAAGGTCCATCTCCTATTTTAAAGTTAAATAGATTAACTAGTCATAGAGGACTGTGTTCTCACTCCAACCCCTGAGAAATGGAAGTCACCACTGTAACAAGATAGAGGAATGGTCCAGAGAATATGGAAGGGTTGTTTCCCGAACTTTACGAAGTGACCTCGTCCATCTTTCACTTTCGAAACCGAGGGGACCCTTGTCACCTTCAGATCCGAGGGGAAAGTTGGAAACGATTGAACCCTTTTACAGTCCAGTGTCCAAATAGACACTACAAAGGGAACTCATCTCACAAACAAAACGATGTGAAGTGGAAAGACCCTTAAACCGATGTCTCTTGTCCGAAAAACCCCCAGTAAAAACAGACACGCGTAAACAAAAAGACCCAATGGTCGAGGAAGTCGACGTTGAGACTCTATGTAATCAGTTTTTTCTTCTGTTTCCTTAAATGATGACACAAGAAAGAACCCAGACCTCCGAGGATCGGTCAGTCGGTCGAAAGTTGAGAAGACTCAGAATACATACAAAATATATATTACAGGTCCTGAAAGCTCCCGAAGGGTCCACCGTCACCATTTCTTAGATGAACATTTACGTTGTCTACTTTCTCTTCACCCAAGGTGGGGACCTAGCCCTTCTATGGGACCTTCTCCTTTACCGTTTGATGAAGTTATAAGAACGGACTTTTTAAGTTACCTGTCTCCTCGGACTGCCCGATATCAGGTAGTCCACCACTTCTCAGTCTGTCCTGACTCGTGTGTGTATGTGGTCCCGAAAGTCAAAATGTCCTTTTCTCATTTCATACAGATAAAGTAGAGAGATCTTCGTATTTGACAGGAGAGTTACATCCAAATAAAACGGAAGTAGAATAATATGAATTCTAGGAATTAATCTATAAAAAGGACTTGAGAAAACAGAAAACAGATAAAAACATTGACCCAAAAACAGAACAAAAGGAGTCTAACATTCTTAGGTAGTGTATAATCCTTAGAATCAAGAAGTATAGACTATGTATAATTTTATAAAAGAATATGACAAAGTATACAAATAACTTCAAAGACCAATACACGTCGTTTAAATGAAAAATTTAAAAATACTCAGAACAAGACAGTTAGAAGATACAGTAGACCTAATACTTAATGTATACATGGTCCAGTGGAATGGACATCGGACTCTTTGGATATACGACCAGTTCTTTGTTGTCAATCTTGACCTGTACCTTTTTGACTGACCAAGTTTTAACCCTTTCCTTATGCTGTTCCGACATATAATAGTGGGACGAATAAATTGATTATACGTCTCACGTAGTATTCTTTACGACCCGAACTTCTTCGTGTTCGACCTTAGTTCTAACAACCCTCCTTATAGTTATTGAAGTCTATACGTGTACTGTGGTGGGAATACTGTCTTTCACTTCTCCTCGATTTCTCGGAGAACTACTTTCACTTTCTCCTCTCACTTTTTCAACCTAACTTTGAGTTGTAAGTATTTTGATTCCAATACCGTAGGTCAGGGTAGTGAAGTACCTTTTTCTACCTCTTTGTCACCGACTGAAGTAAAAAGACCCGAGTTTTTAGGGACGTCTACCACTAACGTCGGTCCTTTAATTTTCTGTGAATGAGTAACCTTCCTTTCAATACTGATTGGATCTGTCGTATAACTTTTCGTCTCTGTAATGAAACAGTTGTTTCCAGTCAGATCAATTCCGATACCAAAAATGTCACCAGTACATACCTACACTCTCAACCTGATATTTCTTTTGACTCACGGCTTCTTAACTACGAAAACTCGACAACACAACCTCTTCTGAGAACTCTCAGGGAACCTGACGTTCCTATAGGTTGGTCAGGTAGGATTTCCTCTAGTCAGGACCCACAAGTAACTATCCTGACTACAACTTCGACTTCGAGGTTATGAAACCGGTGGAGTACGCTTCTCAACTGAGTAACCTTTTCTGGGACTACGACCCTTTCTAACTCCCGTCCTCCTCTTCCCCTGTTGTCTCCTACTCTACCAACCTACCGTAGTGGTTGAGCTACCTGTACCCAAACCTACCTGAGGCCCTCAACCATTACCTGTCCCTCCGGACCGCACGACACCAAGTACCCCAGTGCTTTTCTCAGTCGGTGCTGACTCGCTGACTTGACTTGACTTGACTTACCGTCTCTTACTTCTCCTTCATTCTCCGAGTACTACTCCCATTTTTTCCTGTCACTTTTTCGACCGAATTTTGAGTTGTAAGTTTTTTTGATTCTAGTACCGTAGACCAGGGTAGTGAAGTACCATTTATCTTCCTATTTTTTACCTTTGTCACTGTCTAAAATAAAATAAACTGAGGTTTTAGTGACGTCTACCACTGTCGTCGGTACTTTAATTTTCTACGAACGAGGAATATTCCTTTTGATATTATTTAGATCTACCACATAATTTTTCGTCTCTGTAGTGAAACGGTTTTTTCCAGGTATATCAGTTTCGATGCCAAAAAGGACATCAGTCTACATGTCTACACTCTCAACCTAGTATTTCTTCCGACTCGTGGTTTTTTAATTACGAAAGTTTTACCCCACGACCCTCTTCTGAGAACTCTCAGGGAACCTGACGTTCTTCTAGTTTGGTCAGTTAGGATTTCCTTTAGTTGTGACTTGTAAGTAACGTTCTTGACTGCGACTTCGAGATTGGGAAACCGGTGGACACGTTTCTCTAAGGAGTAACCTTTTCTACGGTCACGACTCTTTCTAGATCCCGTTCTCCTCTTTCTCCGTCGTCTCTTACTCTATATCAATCTATAGTAGTCGCTGAGTTACCTGTACTTAAACTCTTTTGAGGTTCTCTATCACTTCCTTTTTTCTCGGACCACACGATGTCAAGTATTCTAACGTTTCTCACCCTGTGTTGAATCACTGACTTGTTGTCACTCACAAAAGACAACGATCACGTTGTTTATTTTGTGTTAAAAAAAAAATTATCGAGACATTCAGTCTTTAGACTCCATCTAGAGTGACCCATGTTAGTTTCCCAGTTATTCTGTTGTAATGAAAGAGTTTCGACATACCCTCTTAGGAAAAAGGAAGGTAGAGGTCGAAGATCTCCGACGAGTATACGAAACCGACACTAGGGAAGGTGACGAAAATTTCGATTTTACAACCCACCCTAAGGAAGTACAAAAGAAGAAGATCACAATATAGAGAAAGAATAGCTCAACTCTTTCTAAGAGACGAAAATTCTTAAATACATTAATATAACATAAATGGATCTATTAGGTCCCTTAAGAAGGATAGAATTTCTAAAATGGGAAATATCATAGACGTTTCAGGGAAGACAGTGAATTCCATCGTATAACTGTTCAAAGTCCCTAATTCAGACCTGTAGGAGCCCCCGTCAATAAGATTATACACTAAGTATTAAATTTTTTTTTTTTGGAAGAGATATTTCTCAATATCTTCTTAAGTGGGAAAATGGACATGAAGAATATAACAAAGAATAACACTGACATTCTTTTAATTCACAGAATTTTTATACGTATACAAGAGGAAGTCATAACCAAGTTACATGTATTACTCATAAATATCCCGATTAGTTCCATTACTTTTCAGTTAAGGAAGACTACCGAGGTTCCCTTTTAGGTAAGGAAAGGAGAAGGTCGAGGGTCTCCTACAACCGTAAATAAACGAAAGTCGGTGTAGTGAGGTCAGAGACGAAGGCAGTAGCATAACATAAAAAGTAAAAACTCATGATGACACAGAGAGTACATCACTGGGAACACTAACGATGTACCTATTAGGTCCTATTAGAAGGGAAGAGTTCTAGGAATTGAACTCTCGTAAATGTTTCAAGTAAAAGATTTATTCCGTTCTAATTGTCTAAGACCCCTAATCCTATACCTGTAGAAACCCTCAGATAGGTTGATGACAGAAAGAAGGAGGAAAGGAAAGAAAAAAAGATTGAAAAAAGAAACGAAATAAAAATTCCGATTTATAAAAAGGTTCTTCGTGAATAATTTCTCAGATAAAAACGGTATTACTGAACTCTACGATGAAAAAAGTTTATGATTGAAAAGTATGGATGTACTCAGATGAAAACCTTAAGTAGAAGAGAAGGTGACCTAACAGATACCTACGGACGAGTCGAAAGCATACCTCTAAAAATCGTTTAAAATCATAGACAAAACCGACAAGTCACGAGTGTCGAAAATAGAAAGTTACAAATGACATCATATTATTAACTCGATACGTTTGAGATCTAACTCAAACGAAATGTATCATTTTTTTTTCTCACAAATATAAAAGTCATCCTATGTTGATATTATTATTTAACTTACTGCAAAAATACTACAACTCAACAAGGTTAGTTCTTGTTCCTATAGAAAAGTAATAACGAAGAAGGTTTCTTACATATAAAGAGGGGTATATGTCACTCATATAAAAAATAATCCAAATAAGTACATAACGAAAAAAACAAGAATGATATATACCCTAACAGAGAAAGTAATAAAGGAGCTTCACCCATACGACGACGACGAAGATTCAGTGAAGTCAGTACAGGTTGAGACACGTTGGGGTATCTTCCGTCGGGTAGTCCGAGGGGGTAAGGACCCTAAGAGGTCCGTTCTTGTAACCTCACCCAACGGTAAAGGAAGAGGTTACGTACTTTCACTTTTCAGTTTCACTTCAGTGAGTTAGCACAGGCTGGGAGTCGCTGAGGTTCCTGACGTCGGATGATCCGAAGAGGTAGGTACCCTAAAAGGTCCGTTTTCATGACCTCACCCCACGGTAACGGAAAACGGATTCACTCATATCTAAAGTCAAATACTTCGGAAAAATAAAGACAAAGAACGATAGAAATTTCAGAAATTACTGATTAAGACTACCATTTCAATCGAATGACGTATGGTACCGTTTGTTCGGTTATTTGTCATAGACACTTATGGACATTAAACTACAGTTATGGTCATTACCGAAACCCATTGATTCATAAACGAGACTATCTTGTGGAATGACTTTTATTCTTCATAGTACCCCGACCATCTGTCCAATATTCACGAGACCTCTTTAACCCCTTTCTTTTACTAATTAAATGTAGTAATGTAAGGAAGAAAGGTGAACACAGAGATAGGGTTATAAGTTCTAGGACGAAGAAGGGTTAGTTACAAGATTGAAATTGTTTACTAGGACAACCCTTTAATTACACACGATCAAGTCTGTGGACGTCCTGATTGACCAGCAGAAGGAAAAATCTTTAGATCCGGGAAAAGAGATATGAAAGTATTTATAAAACGAAAGTCGACCAGTCTAACCGTTATATCGAACTACCAGTATGGTGTTGGTTCCGATATAGGATAAAGTGAGGACACAGTATTAGATTAGAAGGTCCTGAAACTAACGGAAACATAAGATGTTCCGTGTCATGACAAGAGACTGTAACGTTTCTAGTACGATTTACCTAGTTCTGACTATGTCAGACGAATTCGAAAAGTATAGATTACCCCAGGTTAAACCATCTGATAAAAGGATCATTTAATGGGTAAAGTAGGTCCAAAAGTTTAGACAAACATATTTAGGGCGAACAAAGGGAAGACAAAGTTACAAATACAAGTGATAATAAATAGTAAAACATTTAAATAAATGAACGTCAAAGGGAGAACATTTAAGAGATAAAACTTAAAAATTTTTTAATATGTTAACCAAATTAAAAACTATGTGAAGTTTTAATAAAATGGATAAACTAAAGAGAAATATATGAATAATAAAGGAACAAAAGATAAATTCACAACAAGGAAAAAATCGAAGACTAAACCCTTAAATAAGTAAATAAAAATAAAGAATTAAGAATGACCACAAATCACGGTCTTTGAGAAGAAAACACTGATGAAATTTATATGTAGTATTTAAGAATACTCATCACAAACGTAATAGTAACAGAAAATCTTAAAATTATAGGTCGTTAATAAAAGAGAGTGACTGTTTAAATAAATTATATTGTAAAATTAATTAAACATACACCTTCTAGGAAATATTGTAAATTTTTTATTATACATGATATGATACTAGTTTATGACAACTAATTTTATAAAGATAGGGTACCTTGAATGACTACGTATAAATCTTGGATTATACACTAATTCAAAACATTATAAGATATATGTGATCTCTTCTTTCACAGAAGAAATACTACTCCTGTTTAAAGTACACATTTTTTATATATACAAATATTTTATGTTGAATAATGTAACTAAACAGAAAATGTCGAGATGAATAAAAAACAGTTAAACGAGAGAATATAACTAATCCTCACAGAATAAGAACCACACTAAGATATATCTAGAACTGAGAGGATATGGAAAATTGTACATTTCTATCGGTGATGTGACAAAACCAAATTCTTATATATATTGATATTATATTAGTAACGTTTAATATTATCAAACGTAACTTTCACAGGAAAAGGTGTAACTTAAGAGGAAAAAACCATAATCCTACTGACCACAAAAGGTAGACAGATCACAAAACATGTAAATCATCATCATCATTACAATCAACGAGTCAACACAGACTGTGAGACGATAGGGTACCTGACATCGAGTGGTCCAAGGAGACAGGTACCTTAAGAGGTCCGTTCTTATAACCTAACCAATCGGTAAGGAAAGAGGTCCCCTAGAAGGACTGTGTCTTTAATTTGGGTCTCGAAGACGTAACGTTCGTCTAAGAAATGGTAGACTCGATAGTGGGAAGGGAATTAAAAATTGGATTTTACACAGAATCGTAAATTAAAACGAAAATCTAGGTTTAACTTTTAAGAAAAGAAAATTTTATACTTAATTGAGGTAAGTGGATATGACTTACGAAGAGGACACCGAATCTACCATTTCTTAGACGGACGTTACGTCCTCTAGACCCAAGGCAAGGACCCAACCATTCTAGGGTACCTCTTCCCTTTTCGATCGGTGAGGTCATAAGACCGGACCTCTTAAGACACATGACATAACAGGTACCCCAGCTTTTCTCAGTCTGTACTGACTCGTTGAAAGTGAAAGTGGATACAATTACGTTATAATCCAAACTTGATTAAAGATGGTGCAATAAAACAGTATTAAATATTCGTGGTAACGTATAAACGACACAAATAAAGAGGTGTAGAACATGAGACAAGAGAATGTAGAAAACTAAAAAGAAAACCATATGTGTCTTCAAAAGGAAAAGACAAGATCAAGTACATAGAAGAAATTTACCGTAATCGGGTGACAAAATGGATAAATTATAAAATGATTGAACCAACAATTAATAACTACTAAAGGTAATATCAGACACATTCGTTAGTCACTCGAATAAGACAGAAGGTAGAGAAAGAGTATAAGATATTAAAAATAAACTTAATAAAGATAAAACAATCATAGGATTATAAATACGTAGTACGAGATTATCAACGAGGGTGTAAATAAAATCAGTATCTAGATATAAATTTATATAATTTACTAACGGGAGTCCGGGAACGGAGGTTGGAGTTGAGGATGTCAAGAAGAGTAGTAAACGACGGAAGGTGGGAGTCAACGAGGAACTAATGGTCACAGTGGGACAGAACAGTACTAAATTAAACAAGTATTATAAATAGTGATAGACTTCGTTACATTCATTAAATACAAGTAAAAGAGAGAGGAGGTTGTTCCGTGTGCTACAAAGTAGTGACACTCTTGTCTCAGAATGGACATCAGGGACACCTTAAGGGTCCAGGACCGTGTATCTGTCAGTACATCAAGTATCAGCCATTCATGGACAACCACTTACTTCTCTGTCATTATGCACAAACCACAGTTTAAAAATGATAGTTGGGGTAAGATAAGGAAGTCTTTAATAGAAATTACGTTCTACCCTACCACTGGATGGGGGTCATTATAAAACAGTTGATTTGTTCAAGTTAGAGAAGAGAGGATTTCGTACTGGAGGAAGAAATCCTAACGGTGGTTGACAGGTGACAAAACCTACCTGCTCAGTGTTATTTGTATTCAATCCAACTTTTTAATGGAATGTCGTACGAACTTAGTAATTTTGCCGGAAGTGGCTCTTCACTATAAAGTCCTTCACTCTCTTCGGAGATTTAATCTAACGTAGTAGAAAAAGACAGTAGTGTAGAAAGAAGTGGAAGGGTAGGGAATAAATTCATCTTCTTTTAACATAATTTTGAACTTCATTTATCTCCACTTTGTGATTCCACTTTGGTTCTAACAATCGATGTCACCTTTCAGACGTTCCAGTTTGTCACCAATCAGTCAAGAGACGTTTTTGACCCTTTTTGTCCTGCGAAGGTATTATAACATTTTACCGGCATCAAGTCCAAACACAGAAACTTTTATTTAGTGTACAAAAGGGGTTTCCTTTAAGATTGGGTACATAGGTCGACATAAAAATAGAAACATGATTCTTTCCTACTCTTAAAACAAGGACTCTAAAATTCACACGACGTGAATTTTCTGTCTCGATTTAAGAGACATTCTATGTATTCCACCCGCGGTATACCGAGAGACGGGGTTTTGACTCGAGAAGATTCCGACATCTCAAAGACTTATGTCTCTAAGGACTTGAGTCTGTTGTGTGTTTTCTCGTAGTAAAGAGGTTAATAAAGGTAGGTTTCCTGGTATTTAATTATATGCACTTTTTTTAACTATTTGAAATCTTACTAGGTTTACATACCGTTATAAAAATTTGTTTGATTTCAAAACCGAAAACTTATTGATAAAAATTTTCGGAACTAATTATGATAAATATAATCATTTATGACTTTTAACGGTGTAAAATCAACTTCATATAAACCTCCAATCCTTTTTTGTTTCTTTGTCCGTTCAGACTTATTTCGGGTTCCTTCTCGTTTATGTAAATCTCTTCGAACCGAGAGTTCCGAACAGTGTCGTTCTTACTTCCCTGGAAATTGTGACTAGAGACGGGTCTAAATACTAATGAATTTTACACATTTTGACACGTAACCAACGTTATATTATTTATCATTGGACCAAACAAAGTCAGGTACTCCAACGTTCTCATCCTGTGTTGACTCGTTGAATTGACTTTACGTAAAGTATTGTCAGACACGAATACCAAAATAGAATATTAAGGATTTATTGTACTTCACAAAAAACACAAAAAACACAAAAAAAAAAAAAAACACTTGTCATATGTAAAGACGTATCAATGTTCAGACCGGTTTTGAGGGATATTGTCTTGAGAATAAAACATTGAGGACCCGGTTTGTGTATAGAACTGTGGTGCACTCCAAAGTTATTTACTTATAGTTTGTTCATGAACTTTATTATAACTACTTACATAATCCTAAGAAGTGTCTTCGTCTTAGTTATCCTATACATATATATATACACACACACACGCACACACACACACACACATATATATATTTTTCTCTAAATAACACTCCTTAACCGAGTGTCTTAATACCTCCGACTCTCCGGGTGGTAGACGGAAAACGTTCGACAGTCGGATCCCTTCGAATACATTAAGGTTAGGTTCGGTCCTGTCGGTAACCGTATCGTTTTTTTTTTTTTTTTTTCGGGGTCGGGATCAGTTTTCCGGATCCTGACCCTCGTGACTACATGGACCCTTCTTCCTTTACCTACAGGGTAAGTTCATCTCTCTCGTTTAAATGGGAAGGAGATGGAAAAATAAGATAAGTCTAGGAGTCACCTAACCACCCCCGTTAGATGAAATCAGGTGACTAGGTTCACGATTAGAGAAGTCCTTTGTGTAAATTACTATACTGATCTTTATTAAAAATCAACGAGAAAGCACGTAGGAAATCGAGTTAGTTCAATTGTATTTTAATTGGTAGTGATACTGATATTTAGTGATGACTTTTATGGACATTCATTTATTAACACGGTGTAATAAATTAGGTTAACAGAAATCAACTGAACAAAATATTTTAGTTTTCACTAAACCGATTTCAGTGCACATCTAAGTTGTCAAGTAGACTGAAAACATATAGAGGAATGTCTGACACATGGAACTTGAACGTCCACGTAAGAAAGTTTTCAGACCTTCGTTCGTTAACATGATCGAAACCGATCTCCTAGAACCGATTTCTAGACATATAGGTCTCGTTCAATAATTCGGATGATTATGAGTCGAGTTAACTAAACTTCTCTTTACTTTTAATTGACTTTATCTCTAAACATTTTCGATATGTCTTCTTGTAATTAAGTTTATTTTTGAAAGAAAACTCGTCGACCTATTTCTAAACTTAAGCACAGATTTCGTATTTTCTTTCTGTTTTATCTCAATTTAATGTAATTCATTCCGAAGGGAACACCGAGTCGACCATTTCTTAGACGGACGTCACGCCCTCTGGACCCAAGTTAGGGACCCAACCCTTCTAGGGGACCTCTTCCCTGTCAGATGGGTGAGTCATATGATCAGACCTCTTAAAGTACGTGACATATCAGGTACCCCAGGGTTTCTCAGTCTGTACTGACTCGTTGAAAGTGAAAGTTTAAAGTTGTAATCCATTTTTCTTTAGATTCTTTTGACCCCAAATGGACGAACACTATTACAAATGTTATTAAACGAGAAAGAAATAAAACCGGTATGGCACCGCTAACATTCTAGAAACAAGGTATTGGTCCCTAACTTGGACACGGGAGTCCTCACTTTCCCGTTATAAGATTGGTGACTTGACGATTTCTTAAGGGATCAAACGAGAAATATTTCCTTACTTGAGAAAATTAAGAGATATTATAAATACTCAAAATTGACGTACTCATAATCTCGATTACTTTAGTTTTTTAATTTGAAGTAATCTGTGTATCATCATTAATTAAATTTAAAATACTTATGGTATTTTTTAACGAAATAATAAATACAACGAATATAACTTAAGGTTTGAGACAAAAGAGACTCTTATATGTGTTCATATGTGTTTGTCAAAAGGAACAGGTATACTTAGACTATACATCTATACAGGTGTTATATAAAAACAATTATGTTCCACGTCTAAAACAGAATGGAAAAATCTATACGTGTTAAGATTCCCGTTCTCAACATAGAATGGTTCTCTTGTGTGACCAGTATCGTTTGTGGAAGAAGGTTGTTGTGTTCTGAGATGTGGACCTGTAGTGGTCTACCAGTTGTGACTTTAGTCTAACTAATATAAGAAACGTCAGTTTCTACCTCTTCGAGATATGTCAGTTGTTTTTGTTCTGACCCTCGACTGACACCGAGTCTAGTACTTGAATAATAACTGTTTAAGTCTTAATTTAACTTCATCCCTTTTGGTGATCTGGTAAGTTCATACTGGATTTAGTTTAGGGAATACTAATATGTCACCTTCCCTCTTTATCTAAATTCCCTGATCTTGACTATCTGTCTCATAGACTACTTGATACCTACCTCCAAGTACTGTAACATGTCCTCTGTCCCTAGTTCTGGTAGGGGTACCTTTTCTTTACGTTTTTTCGTTTTACCGACAGACTCCTCCGGAATGTTTATCGTTACTTTTCTTCTCTTCGTTTTTCGTTTCCTCTTTTCCCTTCTATATTCGTAGACTTACGTCTCAAGGTTTCTTATCGTTCTTCCGTATTCTTTCGGAAGGAGTCACTAATTACGTTTCTTTATCTCCTTTTGTTGTCTTACCCTTTCTGATCTCTAGAGAAGTTCTTTTAATCTCAATGCTTCCCTTGTAAAATACGTTTCTACCCGAGCTATTTCTTGTCTTTACCATCCCTGGATTGTCTTCGTCTTCTATAATTCTTCTCCACCGTTCTTATGTGTCTTCTTGACATGATTTTTCTATAAGTTCCGGCTCTATTAGTGCTACCACACTAGTAAGTGGATCTCGGTATGTAAGATCTTACGTTTCAGTTCACCCGGAATCCTTCGTCGTGATGCTTGTTTCGATCACCTTCACTACCTTAAGGATAACGCGATAAAGTTTAGGACTTTCTGCTACGACAGTTTCACGACGTGAGTTGTACGGTCGTTTAAACCTTTTGAATCGTCACCGGTGTCCTGACCTTTTCCAGTCAAAAGTAAGATTAGGGTTTCTTTTCGTTACAGTTTCTTACGAGTTTGATGGCGTGTTAACGTGAGTAGAGTGTGTGATCAGTTTATTACGAGTTTTAAGAGGTTCGGTCCGAAGTCATCATACACTTGGCACTTGAAGGTCTACAAGTTCAACTAAAATCTTTTTCGTCTCTTTGGTCTCTAGTTTAACGGTTGTAGGCGACCTAGTAGCTTTTTCGTTCTCTCAAGGTCTTTTTGTAGTAAAGACGAAATAACTTATACGGTTTCGGAAACTGACACACCTAGTGTTATTTGACCTTTTAAGACTTTCTCTTCTCTTATGGTCTTGTGGACTGAACGAAAAACTCTTTGGATATACGTCCAGTCCTTCGTTGTCAATCTTGACCTGTACCTTGTTGTCTGACCAAGGTTTATCCTTTTCCTCATGCAGTTCCGACACATAACAGTGGGACGAATAAATTGAATATACGTCTCATGTAGTACTCTTTGCGACCCGACCTTCTTCGTGTTCGACCTTAGTTCCAACGACCTTCTTTATAGTTATTGGAGTCTATACACCTACTGTGGTGGGAATACCGTCTTTCACTTCTCCTTGATTTTTCGGAGAACTACTTTCACTTTCTCCTCTCACTTTTTCAACCGAATTTCGAGTTGTAAGTCTTTTACTTCTAGTACCGTAGACCAGGGTAGTGAAGTACCCTTTATCTACCCCTTTAACGTCTACTACTAACGTCGGTACTTTAATTTTCTGCGAACGAGGAACCTTCCTTTCAATACTGGTTGGATCTATCGTATAACTTTCGTCTCTGTAATGAAACGGTTGTTTACAGGCAGATCAGTTCCGATACCAAAAAGGACACCAGTACATACCTACACTCTCAACCTGACACTTCTTCCGACTCGTGGCTTCTTAACTACGAAAACTTGACACCACGACCTCTTCTGAGAACTCTCAGGGAACCTGATGTTCCTCTAGGTTGATCAGGTAAACTTTCCTCTAGTCGGGACCCACAAGAAACCTTCCTTACTACGATTTCGACTTTAAGGTTATGAAACCGGTGGAGTACGCTTCTCAACTGAGTAACCTTTTCTGAGAGTACGACCCTCCCTAACCTCAGTCCTCCTCTTCCCCTACTGTCTCGTACTCTACCGACCTACCGTAGTGGCTGAGCTTCCTGTACTCAGACTCACTTGAGGTCCTCAACCACTACCTGTCCCTCAGGACCGTACGACGCTAAACACCACAGTGTCTCAGCCTGTGCTGACTAGCTTACTTGACTTGACTTCCCGTTCTCAACATAGAATGATTTGAAAATTAGTGGAGTTTATGGGTCGTGTTACAAGACGTGTATTAATCCACTTTTCAATTATTGTCGTTACAAACGTCTCTTTTGAGTTCCTTTTTTTCTCAACTGATTATTTTGAATCCTGTTTTACAGAAAGAGAGAAAATGTAAACGTAAACGGTAAACGTACCTCATTTTTGGAATGTAATGTCCTTTATTTAATTTCATTGTACTCTTAAAGTCTCTTCTGTTATTATTCCGTTCTACGTAGAAGGTTTTATATTGGAAACAGGAAATTGTTATGATCTTATAAACGTGGTCAAATGTTTCGTAGGGTTCGTACGAAATTTGTTTTAATTCTTGTTTTTATTGTTTAGATTTGTTAACACTTTGTTCCTCTGTTGTGATTACGTCAAAAAAAATTACAGATCTTTGAAGTTAACTTACATTTTATTTGTAAAAAAAATGATACACGTATATACTACGTTTATATGTAAATTAATGACTAGTAATTTATAATCTTTAAATGATAATGAATAAATGGAAGTCACCGATAAATAAAAGACTTATTGAATCGGTTTATGTATGTTAAAGTAACTTTTATTAGGAGATTTTAATACTAGTAATATAGTAAAAATCTTCATATGATATGGACCGATGATTTTCGGAAGACCCCTTTTCTTACTCTCGGTTTCTTGACTACGGAAACTTGACACCAAGACCTCTTCTGCGGACTCGTGGAACCTAATGTTCCTCTAGTTTAGTCAGTTAGGATTTCCTTTAGTCAGGACTTATAAGTAATCTTCCTGACTAAGACTTCGACTTCGAGGTTATGAAACCGATGGACTACGCTTCTTAACTGAATAACCTTTTTTGGGACTACGACTCTTTCTGACTTCAGTCATCCTCTTCCCCTGTTGTCTCCTACTCTACCAACCTACCGTAGTGGCTGAGTTACCTGTACTTGCACTTTCACTTTCCCTTCAGTAAGTCAGCACAGGATGAGAAACGCTGGGGTACCTGACACCGGATAGTCCGGGGAGTCAAGTACCTCAAAAGGTCCGTTTTCATGACCTCACACAACGGTAAAGGAAGAGGTACCCTAGATGGACTGGGTCCCTAGTTTGGGTCCAGAGGACGTAACGCCCGTCTGTGAAATGGTAGACTCGGTGGTCCCTTCAGGTTACCTGTACTCAAAGTCGTTTGAGACCCTCTACCACTTTCTATCCCTTCGGACCGTACGACGTCAGGTACCCCAGCGTTTCTCAACGTGTACTGACTCACCGACTTGTTGTTTATTGTCCTTTGCAATCGTAACCGTAGGGAGAGGTCATGAGAACGGACTATTTAGGGTACCCGGCTCTTCGGACCACCCGACGTCAGGTACCCCAGAGATTCCCGACCTGTGTTGACTCGCTGAAGTGAAAGTGAAAAGTGAAGGTACGTAACCTCTTCTTTTACCGTTGGGTGAGGTCATAAGAACGGACCTCTTAGGGTCCCTGTCCCCTCGGACTACCCGACGGCAGATACCCGAGCGTGTCTCAACCTGTGCTGACTTCGCTGAATCGTAATTTTTCCCTACTAAACCCTCTTACCCTTAATATTGTACATATGATAGTACATTCTTAACTTAGCGGTCAGGTACAGACTGCATCCCACGTCGAACGAACCCCGACCACGTACCCCTACTGGGTCTCTCTACAACACCCCTCCCTCCACCCTCCCCCCAAGTACAAACCCTTGCGTACATTCTTAATTTCTAATTTTTTTTTATTTAATTAATTAATTTTTTTTTTTCCAGATGTATTTAAAACTCGACAGATTTAATTCAGTTCATAACACCTAAACTTGCTGTCTAGATCCGTCCTCCGTTGAATCCGTTGAATTAACTAATTTAAGAAGGAGAATCTACCATAGTTAGTTATCGTAAAGTCTCAACAGTTCCATTTTTCTATCTTACATTTAATAAATTTTCAAAAAACTAAACACCCTTCACTCTCCCTCTAAGTTCTCCCTCCCCTGTATACATGTGAACACCAATTAAGTACAACTACATACTGTCTTTAGTTTGGTTATAACATTTAGTTGGTAGTTAGTTAATTTTCATTTTTTTATAAAATTTTTCAAACAACTAAATATTAGAATTTATAAATTTAAATCCCGTATACCTGGAGGTAAACATGGCGATAGGACTCGGAATATTTGTTATTCTGTGTTACTATTAATCACTATAACTCGTATAAAAGTAAACAAATGACCGGTAGACATACAGAAGAAACCTCTTTACAGACGAATTCAGAAGATTGGTAAAAAAAGGATTATTACTCGACGTACTCGAGGAATATGTAAGATCTTTAATTAGGAGACAGTCAACGAAGTAAACGTTAATAAAAGAGGGTAAGACTTTAAATAGAAAATACAAACAAATAACAACGGAAACGACGTGTTTTTGAATACTCCCTTCTTGTCCTACCTCCCTCCCCTCCCTCCGATCTCTCACTCCCCTATATACATAGCAATACTGACTAAACGTAACAAAATACTGTCTTTAACCAGAAGGTACCACCAAGTCTGTCATTTATTAGGTGGACGTTACGTCCTCCGGACCCAAACTAGGGTCCCAACCCATCTAGGGAACCTCCTCCCGTACCGTTGGGTGAGGTTATAAGAACGGACCCCTTAGGGGTACCTGTCTCCTCGGACCATCCGATGTCAGTTACCCCAGCGTTTATCAGCCTGTGATGACTCGAAATTCGTGTCGTGTACTGTTTTTAGTTGTGTTGAAACATTTAAAAAATTTAAAATTTATTTTGTTTGTTTTTGTTATTATTCTATGTTACATTAATTAGATTTTGGTTTAAGACGATATGGTTAAATAAACGTTCGTCCGTGTCTTTTCAATATATTAGGACCAGATATTTGAGACACTTAAGATTACAAATCCTTAAAATTGATTCACGGAACGCACTTTTTAAGTAAACTCCGTATAAGTTGTTATAAGGTCCCCGTCCTAAGACGATTAGAAGAGTAGTCTCAATCTGATCTCAGTGGACATACACTGAAACGTCCATCTGTATGTCTGACTTTAAAATTGGGTCCTACATTAAGTTGATCTAATAAGGAAGATAAACGTATTTCTGACTCTACGGACAGACAATAAAGATCGGGTAGGTGTACCTAAAGATGGTAAAGATTACTTTTTTGTCAGTTGAGACCTTACGTCTGATTTTATCTCAATAAATTTCGAGGAGACAATTGAGGACGACCATACACCATTAATCCTAAAAATCTTACAATGGATAGTTTAAGACTTATCTATAAACGGGATCATTCTTTGAAGGGGATTACCTCTCTAATTTAAAATATGGATAAATCGTTATAAATATGACTTTACAAACCTCTTCCTGTACCGTGGGGTGACCACGGACCTTTTAGGGTACCTACCTCCTCGGACCATCCCCATCGACAGTCAGTGTGCTGACTCGCTGAAGTGAAAGTGAAAAGTAAAAGTACTTAACCTTTTCCTTTACCTTTGGGTGAGACCATAAGAACGGACCTCTTAGGGTCCCTGTCCCCTCGGACCATCCGACGACAGATACCCCAACGTGTCTCAGCCTGTGCTGACTTCGCTGAATCGTCGTCGTCGTCGTCGTACGACTTTACAACATAACCTTTAATTTATGCAATCTTATGTGACAGTACTTCTCGAGGTAGGAACGGAGAGACCTTCAAGATGTCGTCTTCTCCCCGGACCTTAGGATCTCGAAATACGCAAGAAGGATTAACATGTCAGAGGACGGGTGAGACTGTAACTGAGGTTTAGATCTTGTCACGGATCCCTTAGACTCAACCTTAGAAACGGTTCACGGTAGACATTTTGGTAGTGATAACTGACGGAAACATAGTTGTACTTTGACAATTTTATACTCTGGAACTTCCAGGTGAAACGACCGAGAGTTCTTTTAATCTTTCTACTAGATTGTAAGTCTTTACCTTACGACCGACTGAAAATGGGAAAAAGTGAGAAGGGGGTTACCTCTGTTTCGAAAGTGTTACACTTACAGTCTGAAAACAAAACAAAACAAAAAGAAAGAAAGAAAAAAGAAAAGAAAAAACCTCTCTCTAAGTGTCCTTTGTCGAAATACTCTTACGATAAGAAAGGTCCAGAGGTCTTCAAACTACCGGTCGGTATTACGGGTGCTTTTAATCCAACGTAGACCAAAAGACTCTCGGGTAAGGAGAGTCTAGAGACGGGAGGGAACTCTACACAAGAACCGGTCCTTAATGTCCTTCCTAAAACTTTCCTCATAGTCGGATGACCCGAAAAGGATTTGTTGACTGCGGGTAAAATAGATATCGTTTAGGGAGACTCGTCTTTGTCTGAAATGTTCGGTCTCGGATCTGTCTCGAGATCTCCCGACGTAGAGTAGTCTGTGTTTCTTTGTCGTTTAAAATAGACGGTCAAGAGACTGACCAGACCCGAAAGTGCCACGTCACAAGAGTTCGTTTCATGGATTTTGAGAGTTTTCTTTTTTTCGTTGGACGTAAAAGAGATTGTAAAGGGCAGGTGTGGGACGAAAGGAATGGGTCTACAGTGTCGGAACCTCTCTCGTAATTTCCCGGAGTCAGTTCCAGTGGTGCCGGGGCCAAGGACGGGGACGAGGCAGTCCACGCATGTCGTCTTACGTAGGATCAAAGGGAATCTGAGGAGTCGGACCTACAGAGACCTTCGGGCGAGAAAGTCCCGAGACTGGACCCGGCTCCCGCGCTTTCAAATGAAACCTTACGACCAAGTACTCTGACTCGATGCGTGTCACAAGAGAGAATGTGACTCCGGTCCCTACCTTATTGTCGAGACATTTGTCCTCTCGTTAACGGTCTAGGACTCCAAGTTAATGTCCCTAATGTGAACTTTTAAACACCCCACTTTTTCCAAATTTAGGGCTTAAAGTATCTCAGTCCTCCACCCATTACGGGGCTAAACTCCGAAAAACCGTAGAAGTGGTAGCCGACACATGATACGGAGAACAGGAACACAAAATATTACGGTCGGTGTTTTGTTTGTAGGGTACGGAGACGTCATAGGTAGGAAAAAATGGTATAAAGACTTCCGAAGACCGAATAAGACGTTGTCATCAGATCTCGACCCCCTAAAGGGTATACTCCTTGTAACAGTCCGAGGGATCGTGACCCTGAGAAAAGAAAAGAACTTAATGAAATAAAAATTTTTTATTATAAATAAAATTAACCTCCGATTGACGAAGTGTTATAACATCACCGAAAACGGTATGTAACTGTACTTAGTCGGTACCCACATGTACACAAGGGGTAAGACTTTTGGGGAGGGTGGAGGGAGGGGTAGGGTAGGGAGTCCCAGTAGGGTTACGTGGTCGGGACTCGTGGGACAGAGTACGCAGTTTGGACCTGACCGCTAGATAAAGTGCATACTATTATATGTACAAAGTTACGATAAGAGAGTTTAGTAGGGTGGGAGCTGAAGAGGGTGCCTCGGGTTTTCAGAGAAGAATTGTAGACACAGAGAAAACGAGAGAGAGTATATTCCAGTAACAATGGTAGAAAGATTTCAGGTATATATACGTAATTATATGACATAACTACAAAAAGGAAGACTGAATGAAGTGAAACATATTATCTGAAGTAAAATAGATGGAGTAATCTTGACTAAGTTTACATAAGAAAAATTACCGACTCATTATGAGGTAACACATATACATGGTGTCGAAAGAATAGGTAAACAGACGACTACCTGTAGATCCAACGAAGGTACAGGACCGATAACATTTGTCACGACGCTACTTGTAACCCCATGTACACTGAGAAAATTAAGACCAAAGGAGTTACACATACGGATCGTCACCCTAACGACCCAGTATACCGTCAAAATAAAGGTCAAAAAATTTCTTAGAGGGGTGACAAAAGGTATCACCGACAGGATCAAACGTAAGGGTGGTTGTTATATTCTCCCAATGGAAAGGAGACGTGGGAGAGGTCGTAAATAACCAACATCTGAAAAAGTACCGTCGGTAAGATTGACCACACTCTACTATGGAAAAACGCCAAAACTAAACGTAAAGAGACTATTACTCACTACAACTCGTAGAAAAGTACACAAACAATCGGTAGGTATACAAAAGAAACCTCTTTACAGATAAATCAAGAAACCGGGTGAAAAACTAACCCAACAAATAAAAAGACCTTAAGTCGACGTCCTCGACGAACATATAAAAACTCTAATTAAGAAACAGTCAACGAAGTAAACGATAATAAAAGAGGGTAAGACTTCCGACAGAAAAGTGGAAGGAATATCAAAGGAAGTAGCACGTTTTCGAAAATTCAAATTAATCCAGGGTAAACAAATAAAAACGTAAATAAAGGTCATAAGACCCTCAAGCCAGTATCTCCTAGGACGACACTAAATACAGTCTCTCACAAAACGGATACAAAAGGAGATCCTCAAAATACCAAGACCAAAGTGTAAATCTAGAAATTAGGCAAAACTCAAATACAAACACATACCACAATCTTTCACGAGATCAAAGTAAGAAAATGTTCACCAACTGGTCAAAAGGGTCGTGGTGAACAATTTCTCTAACAGAAAAGAGATAATATATAAGAACGGGGAAAACAGTTTCTATTCTACAGGTATCCACGTACCTAAATAGAGACTCGAAAGATAAAACAAGGTAACTAGATATAAAGACAGAAACACGATCATGGTATGACAGAACTACTGACATCAAACATCATATTCGTGACCCTGAAATTTCTGGGTTTACCTACAGGGACTCCCTTTGTATGAATGGGGTTAAAGAAAGGACAATACGCGGGATACACCGTTTCATCCTATGTATCGAATTAACTCTGTTTTGTCTTTAGTAGTAGATAAGATTCAAATCTTAAATCACGAAACACTATACACACACACACACATAGACACACATTAATTTTAAACCTCATTTCAATCAAACACAGTTCTTTCCTCAACACACTAACTCGAAGAGTCCCTTGACCTCTTTCCAAAAACGTTTACTGACTCAGACATTAACTCTGAAATACAAGACGTTACTTTTTGGTACTGTTCTATCAATATGAAACAACAATAAACTTTACCTATTTCTTTTACTCCCATTTCTTTTACCCTTTTCAATCCAGTCATTCTTGGACCTTTCCTCCTACCCCCTCGATTCCAATGAGTTGGGGTCAATACCATGGATTCTTTCATATTTTTAACGTCGTCTCCTTTTTACAGTTTACACCCTGGTTCCTTTTCTGTGGAAGTTCCCTGTGACAACGTTACAGACCAGAATGAACTCAAAGGTAGAAGAAACTAGCAGGTAGAAGAGAGACGTCGATCATACCGATTAGTAGAGGGACTTGATGACTTAGGGATTGACGGTCCCCGGTCGCATTCCTTGAGGCGGGTACCGTTTCCAGTACTCCTTCCTCCGAACCGTATGCGTTTCCGCACTAGTTCGGAGTCCTTTGGGGGTCAAGGGCTCGTAGATGGGGTTTTGGTCTCAGACAAAATACGAGAGTGGATGTGGAGACTGAAATGACCCCCGAGAGGGGGCATTGACAAAGAGAGCCTGTTCCTCATTTGCACGTCGAGGTTCTGTTATTTTTAAGAACCCACACTGTTCTCACAAAGTCGAATGCCTGAGGAGACTTCCAATAGATCGGGCGGACATATCCAAGCAGGCGGGTGTACACTAACAAATGTCGGAGGGTTGGACTCTCTGTGCTCTACAAAATCTGAATGATTTCCGTTTAAGAAACCCCCTCAATCTTTAATAGTCATATCACCCAACCAATCCTTAATATAACCACTTCCCAAAAAGTAAATAACACAGTTATTAACGATGATTAAGGGACGGGACCCACCCTGTTCCCACAGAGTCCAGTTTGGAGAGACGACTGTCTGATCGAACACACTGTCCTAATAGGTATGAGGACGGTGTACTAACAAATGATGGAGAGTTGGTATTTGTCGTGTCTCTCAAAACCTCATAAAACTTTCAGAATTAATCGTATCCCGAAAAAGAAGAACAACTCAGTTACTAACGGCGGTCCGGAGGTATAGGAATCCGTGGACCCTTATATAATTAGTTACATAAACCTGATATCTTTTCCTTTATATCATCAAAAATTCCAATCGTTATGATCTGAAAAACTCAATTACTTAAAAGAGAAAACATTATCTAGTGACACGAAACAATATTTAGTGACACAGGAACAATACATTTTTACATTGAAATAGTGATAGAATTCTGATTTGTCTAGAATTCCCCTCGTAACCACTTTCCTAAAAGTAAACAACCCGACTACAAACGACGATTTAGAGGTACAAGGGATGGGAATATTACTTATATTGATCGTATATCCTTCTTCATTCATAATTGGAAATTCGTATATCTTCTTTATTCGTAATTGGAAATGCTAATTAGTACAATTGGAACCCAATTTATTTAAGGAAAGAACTAACATTGAGTGATGTGGGAGTGGGATATCCTTACATTGAAATAAACCTCCCACCACGGACCAAATTCTTTTTTGTGCGAACTTTTTTTGTTCAAAAACCAATAGTCTTTCTTTCCTAGTATTTTAGGGATTCTGGAAAAATACACTTCGTGGACTAAAACTATTTCCAGTCCTGACGACTGGGGGCACACTGAGACATAAGTAGGGATACACATTGTTTTCTATATATTCGTTTGGATTTTTATTTCTTTTACCTACTCAGGCCTTTCTGATTAAGGAGGTACAGTGAAGAAAGAACGAGGGTAAAGAGACCGACTTAAGGGTTGACCTAAGTCGGAGGAAAAGAGGTGATTTGATAGAGGACGATGTGATAGGCAAACATTAGAGAGAGATATAGACATTAATTTATACATAAAAAGGTTTCTGCGGTTACGGTAGGGGTGGAAGCTTAAGGGACCTAGGTGACCCCGACCTGGGGTCGTGGATTGGAGGTGGTGGTTACCGGAGTGTCCTCAATTGTACACTGACACAGTCTTCTGAAACAAGTCCGAATTACAACTATTAGGGTGTCGAAGATATACGTAGTTCTAATGTTAACACTACCACGTAACTCCTGTCCAAACCTCCTGACTTTATTTGGTCGACCTCCCGTCAATCGACTTCTACTAAACACTGTAGAGGTGGTGTACGTAGAAGTCCAGTCCAGTCAGCGAGTCAGCACAGGTTGAGAAATGCTGGGGTACTTAGCGTCGTGCGGTCCGGAGGGACAGGTAGTCGTTGAGGCCCTCAAGTGAGTCTAAGTGCGGGTAACTCAGCCACTACGGTAGGTCGGTAGAGTAGGAGACAGTAGGGGAAGAGGAGGACGGGGATTAGGGAGGGTCGTAGTCTCAGAAAAGGTTACTCAGTTGAGAAGCGTACTCCACCGGTTTCATGACCTCGAAGTCGAAATCGTAGTCAGGAAGGTTTCTTTAGGGTCCCGACTAGAGGAGGTCTTACCTGACCAACCTAGAGGAACGTCAGGTTCCCTGAGAGTTCTTGGAATCGCTATACAGAAAATGAGAGGTACTTGAAATCGAGGTATTGGACCGTTGTTTGGTCTAGAGACAGGAATTGTGTATCTAAGATTCCCTACGAGTGAATAAAAAAAACCAAACGAAAAAAAAAAAAAATTTGGTTGATGAATTTAATGACAGAATCCTCGATATGATGTGATTCCCTGAAGTACTTATAACGCCTGTGTCTTGACGGAACTTTTACTTGGCAATCTTTAATACACCAAGTAAAAGGACTCCCAGGTCCGAAGAGACCATGTCCTTAGGTCCTCCTCTGTGTCAACTTTTTCAACCGAACCGTGACACAGAATATTCCGTGACTCACAGTCCGTCTCTAACACCTACCCCCGTAACTTTCAAGACTCGTCCCCTATTTAAGATACTTCCCAAGGTCTTGTGTCTCCTTTTAAGTTCCCGTCGGAGTTTCTTTTTAAATCTTGAGGATATCCCCTCATTTGACAGTTTTACTAAACAATATAACTCATTTTCTTTTTCCTTATTTTAGACTCTCTGAAATATAAAATAAAGTTTTTATTGTATCGAGTGTCCCTATCGAAATCTTTTTTCTCACTTTACTTATTTTTCTTTAGTCCCACGTCCACAACTAATTTAACCTCGATAGGACCTTTTAAGGTTATACCAATATCTGTTTCACGACGATTAAAGAGACTTCTGTTCTTTATGGACCTCCTATTTATGTGAATACTGGAATACTAAAAAGTTTTAGACAGGATTGGATTAAGATGGATACTCTGTCAAATCAAGTCAAGTCAGTGAGTCAGTACAGGTAGATAAACGTTGGGGTACCTGACGTCGTACGGTCCGGAGGGACGGGTAGTTGTTGAGGGTCGCGAACGAGTTTGAGTACCGGTAGTTCACCCACTACGGTAGGTTGGTAGATTAGGAGACAACAGGGGAAGAGGAGGGTGGAAGTTAGAAGGGGTCGTAGTCCCAGAAAAGGTTACTCAGTCAAGAAGCGTAGTCCATCAGTTTCATAACCTCGAAGTCGAAGTCGTAGTCAGGAAGGTTACTTACTTATAAGTCCTGACTAAAGGAAATCCTACCTGACCAACCTAGAGGAACGTCAGGTTCCCTGAGAGTTCTCAGAAGAACCCCGACCACGTGACCCTACTGGGTCTCCCTACCTCACTCCTCCCTTCACCCTCCCCACCAAGTCCTACCCCTTGTACACATGTGGGTACCGCCTAAGTACAGTCACATACCGTTTTGGTTATGTTATAACATTTCATTAATCGGAGGTTAATTTTATTTATTTAAATATAAATTTTTTTCTCAGAAGAGGTTGTGGTGTCAAGTTTTCGGAGTTAAGAAACCACGAGTCGAAAGAAATATCAGGTTGAGAGTGTGGGTATGTACTGATGACCCTTTTGGTATCGAAACTGATCCACCTGGAAACAACTGTTTCAATTCATACTCTATCATTTAAAAGTAATTATCTTTTCTGTTTTTACATATTTTAATATTTTTTTACACGTGTTTCATCAATTCAAAAAGTATGTCTATAAAGTTAATAAGAGATGTAACAAAAGACTTGAGTCATGAGTAGAATATTTTTTTCGGAATTAAATAGAAAAAAAAAAAAAAAAAAACGAAATTTGGATGAAAGGTCCTTCCTCAAGAGGGTCGACTTTTTTCTTTTTATAAAATAAAAAAAGGAAGGTCTTTTAAGTTTATGACTTTTCGTTTCTCTGTTTTTAAGTTCAATATCCAGATAGTGAAATTCTGGGTATCCAAAAATGACTATACACAAAAGTAATAACACAAACCAAAGTACGTAGCCTTTGAAATTAGATGACCTAATTGATAAAAAAAGGAAGGTTTCGTTCTTTAAGTCTCCATTTATCGAGTCTTAACCATACTCCCACTCCTGGTACGGTAATTTCTATCAAGTTGTACAAAAGACAATAACATCATAGGTCGAAAATAGGTATACCGTGTTTAACCGATTCTTTCAGATCCGTAGTACGAATATAAGGTTCTACCTTTTCTCTTTTCTTTCAAGTTTGATGGGTTGACTGAGAAAAAGAAATATAGTTACTTAGTATATCTAAACCGGTACTTACCGTATGTTATCGACGTTTCCTTATACTCCTCCATTTTTTGAAATTAGACCGGTCAACTATAGTATTTGTTTTGACATAGAGAGAGTCATTCCTTCCACCCCCCCTTAATTCGGTGTTCGTTATTATAAAATGAAAAAATCTTGAGAAAGTTAAAATCGAAGATAATTTTCGAGTTCCTTGACAATATACATGACAATTGTTTTTACGGAAGTACGTAGGAAATAACTAGTTCTATGTTTTTATTTTGCGTTATAAAATATAATACATCAGACAAGGTTTATCAAGTATCGTGACATATACAAACACACATACACGTCGACCTACTTATATTCTTCCTTTTTTGTACTTGTATACAAATATATTTAGTATGCACCCTTGATCAAAAGGCCAATAGATGTGATCCCAAGATCTCGTTCACCGACCGCACCCCATTTCTCTGTCACGGGACGACACGAGTCAGAAAAGTCTGAGGTACCTGACATCGGGAGGTCCGAGGAAACAGGTACTCTAAAAGGCCCGTTCTTATGACCTCGTGCAACGGTTAAAAAAAGGGTCCCATAGAAGGGTTAGATCCCTAACTTGGGTGTAGAACATAGGGGACGTAACCGTCCGTCTAAGAAATGGAGACGTGATGGACCCTTCAGTCCATGATCTCTTCTGAAGTATCAACTCGACTGTCTATTTTAAATAGGACAGAGGGTCCTCAAATCGATTAGAGGTATTACAGTAGTTCTTGACTAGTCTCCGTCTTTCCTTCACCATAACTTGTCGGTAAGTGTAACTGTGAAGTGGAGGTTTTAGACGAGAATACTTCAACTTTCAGATGATATACGGTACTTATATAATTTATATAAAAACCCTTAATCAGAGTTTAATGAATTGAAATTATAGTCTATTAATCTTTTTAATTTTATTTAGTAAACTATTTTAAACTTGGACCTCAGACGAACAACTTAAAAAACTAGTTAAGTCAAAATTTTTAATTCACTTGTTTATAGTCACTACAACTCTATATTTTACTTGTTTGTTTTTAGTATGTAGAAGTCCGAATGTGTTACTGAAGGTTCTTTCTTTTACGATTTAATCTCCAACGTTACCTTTATAGACAAAGAATCTCTTTCTGAAACATAAATAAACATACTATCCGTCTGACACAAGAAAGTATAGTTCGTAGACCTTTTCGTCTCTGACTAGTTCCGTCCTTTCGTTGGTCTAAATGAGGTTATTTTGAATTGTCAAAATATTTTTCATCTGTCAAACGTTTATAAATTGGTATCGTGGTAGACTCCGAATACTTGGTATCTGTCTCCGAATCTAGTTTCGGGGTTCTGTACGACACCGAATCGATCACGAACTCAAAGAGGTCATTGTTGCCTTTGCACTATAGAAAAGTGTAGTCCCTTATTTGATTTCACCTTTGTCGTGTTAACGTCACTGCCCAAGTCAGACACCAGTCAGTGCGTTTCTTTTCCTTCCGTTTTTTATTTAACAAGACGATGTTTTGAAGTAAAGACGAACATCTTTTAACAGTAGTTTAACACTAAGTAGGTACTAGTAGTTTAATACTAGACAATTCTACTCTCTCTCTACTAGTCTTATTCTATATGGAAGTTACTCCTAAATCTCCAAAAAGAAAGAAAGAAAGAAAGAAAAGGGAAAGGAAGAGATTAGAGTAGAAGATAATACTGTCACAGTTCAAAATATAGTCCGGTCAAACGTCACCAATTTGCACACTTTAGACGACTTTCTTTTCGTTGTACAAGAGATCAGGAAAATCTATTGACATGTTTTGGATTTCGTAGTAAAACTCTTCGTATAAAATAGAGAGGGTTGGTCTTTCCGTATTAGTAGGGAGAACATGACGGGTACTTCTGGTACTTCTGTTAATATAATAAAATATATGAAATTTTCTCAAGTATGTCCAAGAATAAAGTGATATTCGTTCGTATAAATCGTAAGTGACTCCAGTTCGAATATAAGTAAATAATAATAATAATAAAAAATGAAAAAATAACTCAAATCAACTAAATGTCACAACACAGTCAAAGTCCATATGTCGTTTCACTAAGTCATACATATATATGTGTGTATATATAAGTAAATATACCCCGAAGGGAGCCTCCTTTACCGTTGACTGAGGTCATAAGAACGGACCTTTAGGGTACCTGTCTCCTCGGACCACCCGATGGCAGATACCCCAACGTTTCTCAGTCTGTGGTGAATCACTGATTTATTGTTGTTGTTTTAAGTTAATATATATAAGACTTATATATATAAGAAAAAGTTAAGAAAGGGGAATATCCAATAATGTTTTATGACTCATATCAAGAGACATGATATGTTATCCAGTAACAACCAATAGTAAAATATATATCATCACACGTATACAAGTAGGGTTTGAGGATTAAATAAGGAGGGAGTTCATATGTAAATAATTACTTTGTAGTTCAAATTTAGAAGAACTAAGGATTCTACTTATTCTTGTTAAAGAACATAAACCACATCGACTATGAAAAATCATGAAATTGTGGGTAATAAGATGTATAGTAAGTGAAAGTGGAAGAGTTGATTTATTGGTCTCTATATGGTAAGAAGAAAATTCCTTTTCTGTTCGTGCTTCTCCAATTAAATGGTTTCACTGTGTAGTGTGGTTTTGACCTCAACCTTGGTCTCTTGATAAAGGAAAAGGGTTTGGGACTTTTGTTAACTCCTTTTAAACTTTTGATCAGTGGATGTACGAAAACAGTCCATTTAGACCGAATAGACCCCAACGAATAAACGAACTAGATAATTTGATGTGTCTTGAAGGATCTCAAAAATTAACTTAATATGCTTCACAAAGTTAACGGAGACAGGTTTAGATTTCATATTTACAAATGTTCAAAGTAATTCTTAGAAAGACAACGAGATACCAACAACCTATGTTGTTCGTTTAGTCACTAGTTCATTACAACTATAATCGTAGAAATAAAAATCTTGTCTTAATAAAATGAAATTTTATTACTCAAGATCTCTTTCGTTACTTAATGGTTGCGGTCTTGTAGTCCTCAGTCACCCACATGGCGGTTCCTGGAAGTTCGATATCAATAGACTCTAGGTTTAAATTAAACTAAATTTTTTATAAATTTCCAACTTCAGGACGATCTTTTACATTTTAAATCTTCATTAAGACTTCTTGACATTTCTGTTTAACCCTTCGTGGAAGATTTTATTGGAATTAAAATTATATTATTTTTAACTTGTCAGTCATATTAATCGTGAGTGACAGAAGACGTACAAATAGTCAATGAGATTAAACAGGGGTAACAACCACCGACTGGGAGTCAAAATTACAAAGGAAGTGGGTTCCCGAACAGACAAAATACCGTGAACCCGAAGTCTGTCCGTAAGAAAGTGGGTGAATTTTCGTACCGTGTTATGTATGTCGTATAAAAGTCCTATTAAAACTCGTGTTATTATGGGTAAACCAAAAAATTCCATTGTCTGTATTTTTCTTATTATTTCTTGTTATGATTAACTTGGTTAAAAATAGTATGTTATTCAAAAAAGTACCAATATGAGTAACTCCGTATTCTCTCAAACTCATTTAAGAGACATAGTATGTTGAGTGGTCATCGTCTATACCCCAGTTTAAGTCCTAAATCTCTGGATCTCAGATGACGAGTACTGTCGTAAGACAATTATTATAAAATGAAATTATATTACGATATTGTAATGAATACGATCTAGTTCAATTAATAAATACTCAATCTGTTCGTGTCTAGATCTAAAAAACAACGACAAAACTCGTAAAAAAAAGACTTATAATCGAGTCACTTAACCTTTGACCCTTTATAATCTAGAGATCAGATTGTATCGAGACTCCCTAACTCTAAGATTTCAGAAAAACAAAGTGAAAGTAACACACCTATTACCTTAAACATCTTCTCTAATTGACTCAGAGTCTACTTACCATACACAAAAATAGACCTCTTACCTACAAAAAGGTAAACCGATGAGTCGTTCGGTACCCCCACCCTTTAGGAGTTATACCCGTCTAGAATCTACTACGAAAATAAGTAGGTGAAATACTTCTCCCAACGGGAGAACATTATTATATATGTGTTAATATCCGTCACTACTCATTTAAACAAGTAGCCAGACTCTGGATCTCTTTATAACTTTCTGACTCTTGTTCGTATAGACATATATACACCGATATAGTAAATGACATATCGTCTTTGATTGTGTTGTAACCTTTCGTTGATATGAGGTTACTTTTTCTTTCTTGTTCGGATAGACCCAAATACCGTGTACCCACCGAAATATCAGAATTCATACTTCGTACTTCTAAAAACATAACACACAATTGTTGGTGGCACCTTCTCCGTTGTATGTGAGTCCAGTAGTTTTACTGAACCGGGTCAAAACCATCTGTGTCCGTCGAAGACATAAGTCTTTTTATTGACATTCTTATCTCCTCGTACCACTTTCTCTACCTTCGTTACGTCAGGTCGTCGGATCCGTGAGTAAGGGATTTCGACTAGATCGGTGACGGTAACGGATTACGGTAAGAAGATCGTTGTCCTTTATAGGGTGTAAGGGGTTTATTCATGGTAAGACACTCCTCCTCTTCACCGTAAACCGTTGAAATGATTTAACCTGGTGAAATGGTACCTTCCGTGACGTTAGGTAGATATGATAACCCATACCGAAATGGAACGAACGGATACTTTGAACTCACGAATTTATCTCGAAAAAGATAACTGTTTCTTAAGGACTTATTGTAGTGTAGCCTGGTTCTCTGGATCAAGTATCTGATCTTCCCTGTCATACCCGTGTATAAGTACCCTAGGTGGTCAAGTTAGTGTATGACATATTAGGTTTTTGACTTGAGGACTATGTAATACCGGAAAACGGTTACATGGATTCCATGGTTAAACCTCTACTGAAAGATAATCGTACCGTTTATTAGGAGGTGTCACATTATATACGGGAATTGGTTACTGGTAATAGTCACTGTCCAGTGACGGTCCATCTTATATAATTCACACTAGGACGAATGTTAATGAGCGTTACTGGGTGTACTCCTTAAGTGCGGAGATCCAGGACGTTAAAAATCAAGACACCGAAGTCTTCAAAACTAAGGACTACGTCTTCATGGAGATGATCCTTTTATTGTTCTCAGGGTAATTTGAAATACGACGGATACGGTAGAGAATAAAGTACGAAGAACATGTTCTTTTGAAGACCGTTCCTTTCTTCTGTGATAGGACCATCCTTATTGACTAGGACTAGTTATCCACCTTTCTCCTGACGACGATATGTTACCCTGGTCCATTGAATGACCCCATGACGAACCATTAAGACACGAATTACAACTACTATTTGTTTTCATCTTCAATATTTGATTTTTTACAATGAGGCTCCGAGTCAGAGTAATTATTCGTAGAACCAAAGGGACGATCTCACTTGTAAATGTGTCTTTTCCCACGATCGATACTATTCTTGAATTACCTATTACTACTCATAGTAAACGAAAGATTTATGTTCGACGTCACCACCCTCGAGATCAAAAAGGGTGATTAGAATGAGTTCATATAAAGGAGCATTTTGTTTCTTGTCGGGTCTGGTACGACCCTGACAAGGGTTTGTCCTTCTCGAATCTATGGGTGTATGGAGGTAATCCTACAAGGTTCCGTGAGTACAAACACCAGAGGTCTTAGTGGTGAAAGATTACCGAAGATCAACTCAAGAAGGGATCATTAATGAAAACTGGTTTCCCTCTACGGAGTGGTCTTAATTGACGGAGTGAGGTTTCGTTTGACGTATATTGGTGATTAGGTACCCTTCCATGTCGGGTGAAAGAAGTTAAGTCTTATAGAGACTTCCCAGTCTGGTCGGGGGGTCGAGGAATAGCCTACCAACCTCGGTAACAACGTGGTGTCAAGTTGTAGAAGACGGGTTAGGTCTAGGGAGTAAGGACGTGTCCACAGCAATGGTTTTTGTTAGGGCACTTGGTAGACATACGTTTATAGGTAGAGTCTCAGAAAAGGGATCCCTTGAGTGGGATGCCGTAATAATATAGAGTTAACGACATACATACCTACACTCTCAACCTGACATTTCTTTTGACTCGTGGCTTCTTAACTACGAAAACTTAACACCACAACCTCTTCTGAGAACTCTCAGGGAACCTGACGTTCCTGTAGGTTGGTCAGGTAAGACTTCCTCTAGTCGGGACCCTAAAGAAACCTCCCTTACTACAACTTCGACTTTGAGGTCATGAAACCGATGGAGTACGTCTCTCAACTGAGTAACCTTTTCTGAGACTACGACCCTCCCTAACCCCCGTCCTCCTCTTCCCCTGCTGACTCCTACTCTACCGACCTACCGTAGTGTCTGAGCTACCTGTACTCAGACTCACTTGAGGTCCTCAACCACTACCTGTCCCTCCGAACCGTACGGTGCTTAGTACCCCATCGTTTCTCAGCCTGTACTGACTCACTGACTTGACTTGACTTGACTTGACTTGACTATAAATTTTATACAACAATTAAACTGAGTGGAGGGTCATGGTGTGGAAGGTTTCACCAGAAAGGAAGCCACTAAGAACCTAAGAGCCTTCCCGACGGTCGGGGGAAACCGGTACGAAAGAAGGGTCCTAAGACCTCTTCCCTCCAGAAATGGAAGTTCGAGTAGGTGTACTATTTCCGATAAATAGAAAAGAGGAGTAACACTTTGGAGTACTCTCTAAAAATGATTCAATGTCTAGTTTGACAGGTTAACTCGTCGGAAGAGAACATAAGAGACCACCAAGTCTACTATTTGGTAGACAGGTGTTGCACCCTCTGGGTCCAAGTTAAGGACCCAGTCCTTCTAGAGGACCTCTTCCCTTACCGTTGAGTGAGGTCATAAAAACGGACCTTTTAGGGTACCTGTTTCCTCGGACCATCCGATGTCAGGCACCTCAGTTTCTCAGCCTGTGCTGACTCACTGAAGTGAAGTGAGAACATAAGTAGGAGAAAATAAAGAGACTAAATTTTGGACCAAACCCTGACAAATGAGGTATAGAAGGTAAGACTCATTAGGTAGGAAATTATTAAGAGTTCAAAGGAAAAAATGGGTTGGAGGGTGTAAAAACGACTTTCATAAACATGAGGGAAGACGGTAATACGTTCCTCTCGCTAACCACCAAAGTCACGACCCTTGTGGAATTTGTGAGTAAAAATCCCTTAATACCTCCTGTTTATGTGTAAATTTAACACGGGAATAATCGTTACAAGTAATCGTAACTGACTGAGCTTTTATAAAGTTTTTTAAAAACGAAGGAGTCAATTTTAACTAGTTGATAAAGAGACTCAGTTGTGAGTCTGTTATTAATAGAAACTCCTTTTTATAGTAAAACACATTTCCCATCGTTGTTTTGGTTCTTTTTACTACATATCCGTCTACTGACAAATATTTTAGTGACATGATCTATAACTTCCAGTAATTTTCATATAAAATATGAACGACAATCATTTAAGAATTTTAGATTTCTAATTTTCGTCTACTATAGTGTACTTTATTGTAATTTAATTTCCTAAATTGTTATAGGTTCATCTTTACCCATTTTGATATTCTTACACCCTCCTCTAAATAATCACTCTCTCTTTCTTAAACATGAACGTTTTTTCCCTCATAATCTTCTCACATCTGAGCACCTTTGGTTTATAAGTCTAAAAGTTCTTCTTCTTTCTGTTCCCGTCCCGTAGATTCGTTTGACATTAGTGTAAGATGAGGTACAGATGGTACAAGTTACTTCGTTTTGACCTGACTACAAAACAGTCGTCGGTAAATATTGAGTCGTATAAAATCAACGGACTCATGAGTGTAAAAATTTCTTAAAATCGGTTCAAACCAAAACCAGACTTAAGAAGAAACCCTATTTAAAGTTTGGTATCTTTTTCGTGTAGCAAAAAACCGAAGGGTGATTCCGTTGGACCCAATCTGAAACACCCTGAGACCCAAGACATCGGTACGAGTCGTGTTTCCAAAGACCGTCTGTGTCTGGGTAAAGTTTTCGGTACGGTTACCGACGATAACGTCCCCATTCGGGAAGTTTTCTGGTTTTAAGGACAAAAGTTAATACATCCAGAACAATACTAAATAAATCAAGACCTGTAGGTTAGGACCTTTCTAACTTGGGGTGAAAGTAATTTCTATAGTATACCTTATTTATCCGTCGAGTTTTAACGTTTTGTCAAATACCTCGTCTGTTTTACTTCAATAAGACTTTTTCATATAACTTTGTTATAAGCAATAATTCAGTAAACTACTATATATTTTGTAATTTTCTTTATGTTCTAATTCGGGAAAATATAATGAAAGGGATGACGAAATAAAAATAATGGATTCTGAACAAACTTCGTATTCTTAGAGTACTGACATTGTCATGGAGACGTCAGTAAAAATATTATTATCAATAGTAAATAAATCAAGGATTGATTGACTCTGTAAAATACATAAGTTAAAGTAAAATAGGAACTGAGACACTGATTTTTGATAAGTATAAATATTCATTCCTCTGACTGTTTCTATAATTCATAAAAAAGTTTCCAGTGTTTCAATCATTTATAATCTCCGTAAATTATCCATAGTACCTGATATAATTACGTTTTAAATCGAAGGAGAGAATCATCAAAGGGAAGAGATCAGGAAAAGACTACTTGAGTCCTCATCCATACATGAATGAAACCGGTTACTTTATTATACACGAGTGAATACACGTTTTCACAACACCCGACGATGGTTCGTCTTCACACTTCTTAATCACTTACCCAGTAGTACCCAAAAAAGAAAAGTGGCGTGTTAGTCTTTGAGGGATTAATCTCTGTCGAGTAAATCGGATCTGATATAGACGGAACTCTATTTGTCTTCGTCGTAAAACGTTACCTGTACATCACACTCATTTTTATTTGACAATGAGAGAAGACTATGAACCCCTCAGTGAACAACTGTGTCATAGGACCAGACCGGACTAACTGAGTTATCTTGGGCGTTCATCTTCAGCGAAACTGAACTTAAGTTGTAGAAAGGGTACTAACAACGTTTTTTTCACAAGACTAATGTGTAAGTATAAATAGAGGTAGTTTTTCAATGAGTTTCATAAATACACGGTAGATGACACTCTAATACAAGTGAACGAAAGTAACTAAAATAAAAACATAAAAATTAGATACTGGTCTGTTGTCGTATACATAATTATATGCATATACGGAAAGGAAGACGGATTGGAATTCATATAATTCACTATCATAAAAAAGTAGAGGGTTCTACAGAAATAAATGGGAACCGTCTGTGATTGAGAACTTTATTTATCACAGAAACCTTTATTACGACTTTTATAGTAAAACATTAAAAATGTTGAATTTAGATTATAAACATAATTTAAGTACATTTTAATACAGAATGAATGAGTTAAGACCAAATAGTGGTGAATATACAAAGATTACGTGTAAGAGAACATGAGAAATCTCGTCAGTAAAGGAGATGTCGAATCCAGATCCCTTTTTTTACCGTGAATTAAAAAAGAAGAAAATAGATATAAAACGAAAAATTATAAAAATCACAATATAAGTATTTTAGATATAGGTCGTTTGTGTATCCAACGGTGTATAGGGTTCTTCGACAATTTTAAGTAATTTTATTTGAAAATTTTAAAATTTATAAGAATCTAAATGTCTTCTTAGTGTTTCTATCATGTTCCATAAGTATACATGACGTGTGTATCTGGGAATAATAATTGAACAAAACGCATCACGTAAACAATGTTATTTACCGATTCTTAGTACGTAATAATAAGTGACTCCAAGTGTCTAATAAGTCTAAAGGAATCAAAAATGGATTACAGGGAAAAGAAAAGGACCTAAGGTAGGGCCTATGGTGTAATATTACTCATCAGTTCAGAGGAATCCGAGGAGAAACGACACTGTTAAAGAATACGACGGGATCAAAAACTACTTGAACTATCGAAATGATCATGACCCATCGATAAAACATCTTATTGGGAGATAAGACTACAGACCACGAAAAAGGAGTACTAATTTACCTCAACACCAAAATACTCTCCCTCAGGGGTCTCTACTTCACAGGAGAAGTAATGTAGTAAAGTTCCCATCTATGATAGTTACACTAACTAATGAAAACTATCCTTGGGCCTAGTGGACAGTCTCTATCACAACTAGTCCGAAGGGATGGTACTTCAATTGAAAAAGACTAAAAACTATGATACAAGAAAAAGTGGAAAGAAATAATACGACACGAAGAGAGACTTGTCGGGTGTGAATTCCTCACTTCTCAATACGAAGTGAGGGAACTCCCGTTTTATAGATGTGTTTAATAAACCTTAGGAAGACATACCGTACAAATAGAAAAGAGGTGTTAAACAACTAAATAAGTTAGTGAACAAAGATAGTTATATTTGAGTACTTGTAAATAAAAATCGTGACCTAGTATTAGTTTAAGATAAAATAAAAGAACGAGTGAAAATAGGTAGAAACCGGTACCCTTCGAAAAAGTCAACTGAGCACACAGGGAGACTATATAAGGTAGTGACACCAAAAGAAAATAATGGTCGGGGAATGAAAGTCTGTGATGTCTTCTGACGTCCTAGTAGAACACACGAAAAAGGGTTCTAATATCTTAGTCGACAAAAAAAAGGGTTCTTCATGGGATCAGGGAGAATTATCTTTAGTTCTAGATCCATTGTACAAGTAACAATGATTTCACATGACGAAGACCTAGGAGATTCGACTGTTTTACCCCTTGTTATACACACTTATTATTGACCATGTATGAGTGTATAAATATTTATAAACATATACATTGATAGAATTAGATTTTTTCCCGGAAAACGACTACATAGGTTTAAGGTAGTTAAAGGTGTTCTAGTAACATCAGAAGAAGGAAACGAATAGACATTAGAAGATAAGGTCTTCACTCTTTAGACCGATGATAGTAACCGGTATACAAGTGCATTAACAAATTAGTGTTATATGTGCACATCACCACAGTCTTACTAATTAGGGATGGGGGCACACTTTATTGAGATTATAGATGTTGTATAACGAATGCATATCAAGGGAAACGGAGATCAGAGCATCTGCGGTGAAGAAAGGTTCAAATAAATCCGGTCCTGTAAATGAGGGAGGCGAAAGTCACTTGAACAAAGTGTGCAAGTATTATGTCAACCTAACAAAACCATGTAATACGGTAAGCAGGACCCTAGGGGGTTATAGGATTCACTAAAAATTTTAAAAAGTACGTAATTCCAAGTCAGAAAACGACGTGTCACAGTACATAGGTGACAATACTAGGACGACGACGGCGGCGATTCAGTGAAGTCAGCACAGACCTGAGACACGCTGGGATATCTACCGTCGGATGGTCCGAGGAGACAGGGACCCTAAGAGGTCCGTTCTTGTGACCTCACCCAACGGCAAAGGAAGAGGTTGCGTGCGTACGTACGATTCAGCGAAGTCAGTACGGTTGAGACACGCTTTGGTACTTGTCGTCGGGTGGTCCGAGGGGACAGGTACCCTAAGAGATCCGTTCTTATGACCTAACCCAACGGTAAAGGAAGAGGTTAGGTGGTAATATCACATTCTGTTTTATAAAAGTGACTAAATTTAACAAAAAAATACAAAGTAGATAATTTAGGAGAGGGTAAGGGGTTTGGGAACCGTTTGTATAAAAATGGTACCGAAGTCAAAACGGAAAAGGTATTATTTTATAAGAAACTTAGTATATCATTATCGGAAAAGTCCCACTGAAGAAAGACAATCTTTGTACGTAAAGTCTAAGTGGTTTCAGAAAAGTACCAAAGTATCGAGTATAGAAAAAAGGGAAATTATCGTAATGTGCTTATATGGAACATGTTCATTTGGTGTCAACCAAACAAGTAAATGGATAACTTCCTGTAGAACCAACGAAGGTCAAAAACTGTTAATACTTTTTCCGACGATATTCGTAAGTGTACATCCAAAAACACTTTGTATTTAAAGGTTTACTGAACCTATTTATTGGTACACTTACAAATAACTTAGCTTACCATCCCGGTATAAATGAAAGCATTTTTCGAAAGTTTGACAGAAGGTTCAACGACACGGTAAAAGGTGAAAGTCGTCGTTACTTATCCTTAAAAATAACACGTTGTAGGACAGACGTCAGTCGTGACAGTCATAAAACCTAAAGTCGGTTTATAACTCCAGTGGTTTTTAAAGTAAGTCCAAAAAGACGTTATAGAATACCTTCGGTATTCTAATAAATTACATCTTATTACATCTTTATTACATTAATAAATTACATCTTCAAGATCAAATCTTTTCCGTCAATAGTAATTCCTATCTGTTTCGAGAGTGTGAAATCATGAAAAAGACTCTGAGTAGTTCAGGTGAAGTCTTCTGAAATTGTAATCATTAAACCCTTCTGTTGTGTAGGACTTATTCAATAGAGATACGTACCTGAATTAAAGGTGGTATTTTACTTCGATCTTAGTTTCAATGTTGATTGTTAATCTTGACTTGAAAGGATAAATTGTATGTTGTAACAACTAATATAAATAGTATAAAATATAATGTAGGGGTCATGAATAGACCCCTATTTAATTTAACCTTCAGACATGGAAAACTAACGGAAGTCGGTTAAGGGAGAAGTGAAAGGGGTGGTGACAATTTGTGTTTAAACTAGATAAAAGGATAAACAAAAACTTCATATTAACTGGTTGTGACACAATCAAGAACAATGTTTCGTATCGTTAAGGTATAAAAACGTGTAAAGTTTCGTTAGTGGTGTTCAGAACAATGGAACGATTCTATAATAATGTACCGATAACTTATCTAAAGGGTGGGACATGTAAAGTATCGACACTGAGTAAATAAACCGTCGACCTTCAAACATGGAGAATTAGAGGGGGTGAAGAAAGAAGGGAAAGGGGTTCGGGAGGGAAGACCGTCGGCACAAAGAAAAGACATAGGTATTGACAAAGACAAAACAAACAAGCAAACAAAAGAAACAGTCTAAGGTGTTTTTACACTCTCGAATCTCAAGAACAGAAAGAGATAGTTTAACAAAGTGATTCGTATTATAGGGTCCTAACAGGTACAACAGTGTTTACCCTTCTGAAGTAAGAAAAATACCGATTATAAGGTAACACACACACACATAAGTGTGGTGTAGAGAAAATAGGTAAGTAGATAACTACCCTTAACTCCCACGAAGGTATAGAACCGATGACATTTATTACGACGTTATTTGTCCTTGCGTCAATAGAAAGTTTAATCACGAAAACTAAAAAAACCTATTTATGGATCTTCACCTTAACGACCCACTATACCATCAAGATAAAAATTGAAAGACTCTTTTGACGTATGATAAAAGGTATCATCCACGGGGTTTTAAATGTAAGGGTGGCTGTCACACGATTCGAGGGGAAAAGAGGTACAAGAACGGTTGTGAACAATAAACGACAGAAAAACTATTATCGGAAAGACTGTTCACACTCCACTATACAATAACGCCAAGACTAAACGTAAAGAGACTACTAATCACTGTGACTCATAGAAAAGTACACGGACATGCGGTAGAGACAGAAACCCTTTTCCAAATCAGTCTAAGAGACAGGTAAAAGATTAGTGCAACAAACGAATGAACTACAACTCACTTTACTCAAGAAACCGATAATTTGGGAATAGTCTATATTAACGTTTTAGAAAAGTGTAAGTCATCCACCGGAAGAGTAAAACAACTACGTAAAGGAGACGACACGTTTTCGAAACGTCAAACTACATCAGCGTAAACAAAGAAAAACGAAAATAAAGGGAACAACTTCCTCTGTCAAAGGGGAGGGAAGGGGGGGGGGTTTTTTTTGAATGATTTTGGTTACGGTTTGTGGAATGAGGATTTCAAAAGAACACTTTCAAAATATCAAAGTTCAGAATGTGAATTCAGAAATTAGGTAAAAATTAGTGTCCTAAACTCTAAACTTAAGAAGTAAAATTGTTCCATAGATGTTGAACACCGAAAATCTGATAAGTATATCTTTAGGTGATCAGGTACAACTTAATAGTGTATATATCTCTATTTCCTAATACCGTATCATTAGTCTTTCACTTAAGTTCACATAAGTGAGTCAGTACAGGCTGAGAAATGCTGGGGTACCTGACACCGGGTGGTCCGAGGAGGTAGGTACCTTAAAAGGTCCGTTCTCATGACCTCACCCAACGGTAAAGGAAGAGGTCCCCTAGAAGGGTTGGGTCCCTAGCTTGAGTCCAGAGGGAGTAGCGTCCGTCTCCGAAATGACAGACTCGGTGGTCCCTTCGGACGTCATTAGTCTTCAAAGACAGTTTAATAGGTTTATTAAATTATGTGATACTCTCTCTGGATTCGATCTTGTCAACTATCATTTACTAAGAAAGTAGTGTCGTGATTAGATACTAAAGACGAGATGACTTTATCAAGTCACCTTCTATAACTTATTTCAAATGACAGTTATACATCACGATTTAATTATCCCTTAGTCTTTTTCGTAGTGAATATATCCACGTCCGATTGAATTTTTATAACACATCTTACTTACTTACAATATATCGTAATTTTTGTGTAATTTTAATTCTTCATTTTTGAATAATCACTTAAATAAAAGTGTTTCAGAACTATGCTTTGGTTTGTATAAATTACTTATATATGTATAAGTAACATAAAAAACAAAAGTTTTAAACTTCAAGAATGTTGTCGAATTTGTATCACCCGAAGAGACGGAGAGTTCAATTTAGATAAATAAATAACGATATTTATTTATCTTTGGTGTATAAAGATAGAGGTTTTAACGGAACCGAGATTAAGTATAATTAAATGTTAGTTATACTTCACAGTTTATTGTTTCGGTTCTTATTGAAATACTCTTGTAGACTTATTCGTAAAAAAATTTTTAATCTTTTTTACGAAGATATACCTTGGGATATAGATATGTTTTCATAAAGTATTAAACATTAATGTTAAGTAAATCCGTCCTATCTTTATAAATCTGAGTTATTCAAACTGACTTTACATATTGACTACGAGAAACATTGAGAGAACACTCTGAGATGTAGATTCTTTTATTTTCCATTGAACCTCAACGACAAGTTGTAACAGGTGAAATCTAGGTGTAAAAAATCAAACGATTATTGAAAAGGTATAATACGACTAGACGTTAAAAACTTTGGTATAAAAATTGGATTCGTCAACCGTATTAAAGATCCCATTGACGAAATAAGACCCTTTAGACCGACGGTACTAATCACCAAACTGATGTCATAAAGGTATGCTCATTCAAGGGTGACTACATAAACACCAAAGTGTATATGGTTCTTTATAAGACACTACTCACGACCTACCTTTTCTAACAAGTAGAGGGTCACTAGAAAGACCGGTGTATCTGTATGGTGTTAGACATCGGCATTAGAACTTTAAAACCGTCAGTATTTATATGTAATCAGAACGGTTATATATAAGTAATAAATCTGTCAAAAGAAAACTACAAAATTGAAAATCCTTTACTTTCTTTTTCTTTATACAGAGATTTTAAAAAGGTTTAAAAGATAACTTATGGGGTTCGATGAAATTATTAACTGAATCTGGTTAAAGTCTCAGTGTAAAGATCTTAGAAATATATATATATAAATTTCTCTCTCTCTCTTTCTCCCTCTTTCCCTCCCACCGTCCCTCTCTCTCTCTCTGAATATGACACTCGTCAGTCTCACGTCTACGTCGGTCCCACGTCTTTAAGGTTAACAAGGAATTTTTATACACGTCAATTCCGTGTATTTTCCTAGTCACCTCCTGTTATTGAACAAAAAAGAAAGTCAGATATGGGTGGTTCCTCTTGTCTGAGGTCAGTGGTATTTTCCTGGAGTAGTCTCTTCCGAAAATTATATTTCGTAGACAGAGTTCAAAAAATTTACACTGAAGTCAAAAGGAGAATTTATGGTAGTGACGACTGGAAAACTTTGTCTCGACTTCAAAGAGAGACGAACTTTAACAAGTAAGAGTATTTCTTGTTACTAGTTAATTACGTAAATAAAATTAGAGTGAGCCGAAAAGAACTCTCGTTCGTGTAAGGTTTTATCGAGAGACACGAGAAATTCAGGATCAATGTGACAAAGTAAAATGTAGGTTTTACACTTAAACGATCTCGTTAAAAGGACTATTAACAATTTCCTTTTCTATTCACCATAATCTACTTTCAATTATTGTGTATTATATACTATATTTTTAGTATATAAAAATATACAATTTCCGACAAGTCGACAACTTGTCTGAAATTACATATTTTAAGTTTTACTATTTTGTACAAGAAGGAAAAGGAGAAGGTAAATAAAACAAAACAATCAACAATCTGTTAAAAGTACTTAACGAAAAACCCTGTAAAAACATGTTAAAAGGAAACTGGAAGATTAAAAATCAACCCCTTGTCATTCCCTTTGTTAGACCAAAACTACCTTAGGGTTTAAAAACATTCACACACACACAAGATTTATTTGAGTTGATCCAGTATACTGAGTACAGGAAAGGTACCAGAGTAAATGCAGATGTTTGAAAGATTAATTAAAATAAACTAGTATATATGTAAAGATTAATAAAGAAAATTTTTTGACTTGATAAACGATTCTTTCTCCATGACAAAGTCCCAAATAAACCATTCTACTGAAACTTTCCAAACATGTTTAAGCGAGTTAAACGTATGGTTTTTATTGAACTCGGGGAACACCAAAAGTTCCTGTCGACAAAAGAGATCAAAGTCGAGATACTAATTCGGAATTCCTTCCCTGCGTCCCACTACTCTTTAAGTTAACCACGGAAACCTTCTAGATTGCCCGGACGACCCCTAAACATACAAGAGACAAAAAGAAAAGAAATATCCATGTCATTATTCTTTTTGAAATGGTTTTTCCACTGTGTTTTCGCATGTTGTGTTGTATACAGTTTCCGTTCAAAATAAACTTAGTCAGAGCGCTCTTATAAGATTGGAAATGGAAGAGTGTTTACTTCAAAACAATATTTTGGTTTCGTGTATATTCGTTCTGTTTAAGAGACACTTGAATCGATAAACTGAAGTACATTTGTATAAATTCTTATTAACACGAAACGATAAAATAATATCCAAATAAAATACAGTCGTAAAAAACGACCGTAAAAATTCCAAATTACAAATGAACCTTTTCTACCCCAGAGACTTAAGGAAACTCTGTACTAGTAAATAGAACTTCAATAGCACTTTTACGTCGTTCGGTCATTGCGAAAACTTCTCTTCCTATTTGAGGTAAAGACGGGACATTTATACGAGACTCAGACACAGGGATCCTCATACTTTTCAACTCTTTACTCTCTTACAATCTTGGTACGAAAACGGAACGTAAGTCTAAATAATACTTCCCTGTCTTGAGAGGAAACCAATGAGTGACCATTTCTTGAAAGGAAGACTACGTCCCCTGTACTCGAACTAGGGACCCAGTCTTTTTAAGGGACCTCTTCCTTTACTGATGGGTGAGGTCATAAGAGTGAACCCTTTAGGGTACCTGTCTCCTCGGACCACCCGATGTCAGATACCCCAACGTCCTCTCAGCCCGTACTCAATCGTTGATTTGTCGTCGTTATCTTGACATGTGTGTCTAAAACTCTACCACCATAGAAGGACTGGGTCCCTAACTTGAACCCAGAGGTAGTAACGTCCGTCTAAGACATGGTAGACTCCGTGGTCACTTCGAGTGAAACTCTACTATTTGTCTATGTCTCCGACCCTATCAAAACACCAAAGATGAAAGGAAAAATTTTCCTGAGACCGGTCGGTCAATGGAGTACTTGGATCCTCGGTAACTAAGTCATAAACAAATATTAATCTTACATTTATTTTCTACTTTATATCGAAAGATACTGAAAGAATTCGAAACCAAATAAACCTCCTGAAAGAAGGAAAATACGGTTCTTATCGATTACAAGTTCTTGTAATAAGGGTTTCAGTTTCTAGTCAGATCTCGATATTAGTACAGTGTAGTGTCATACTTCAAAATTTAGAAGTAAGTAATTAAGTGACATCTAATCTGACTCGACAAAATTTGGTTTACGTCAAATATATTCATTAGAAGAATTTTTATTCGATTTTTAAGTACATTATATACCAATTCTATAAAAGTTTTAGATCACTAAGATTCTTTCTCTGTGTATAAAAGGATTGGTGGTACCTACAGTCCTTCAGTATTTTCTTCACCGGTCGAATAGAAGTCCGTAAAAGGACAAATTGAGGAAAATACATCTTTTCTACTTTTGACCTCCGGAAATGGTCTCTAGATCCCCCCTTAATTTCTCCTAAATGACCTCTTTGTCAAAAAAAAAAAAATTTAAAAATGTTTTAACGTAGTATGACAAATGAGGAATCGGACTTTTACCAGGTTTAACAGACTCCTTACTTGTCCCGTCCATAGACACGAATCAAGAAACGGTTCACACCCAATCAAAAATTGGAGAGTTGTAAATGTTGATAGAGGAGTTATAGACAGAGGAGGGTAAGGAACATGATACATCATGTTCAAAATAAAACAAAAGTTAATCTATGACACTTATTTTGTTTCTCGATTTATCTATTTACTCCACACACACAAACACATACATATACTCTCTTCTACCAAATTCTACTAAGAAACGGTTTTAGACACAAGTTTGTGAAGGATGTACATGAATCGATAAATAACGGTTAATAATTTAATGTGAGTGTAATTTGAAATTTTTAATACATTTTTTCACTTCACTGTACTTCGTGACCTTTTCTCGTTGTTAAAATTTAATCAGGGTCTCGATGTAATTAAAAAAAGTTCACAATCATCTGAAGTGGTATTTTAAGAAATTAAAAAAAGAAAGTTTTACATCGGTTCTTCGATTGTAGAAAGAAACGAAAGAAATGTCCTTTCTTGGTCATAGACCTAATAAAGGTCCGGTAGGTCTGTCGATAAAGTTGACCTTGTTCACTGGAAACCTTGTCTGATCTTGTATCGTCTGACCGGTCTGTCTCCCCTCCCTCATCAGTTGACCCTTCCCGGGGTCGTACAAGGATACTTTACAGTAAACTTCATTCTCCTGTCATTTTTGGATTCCTATTTATTTACTTGAATTTTTATAAATTTCGGTTACTTTTAACATACTGATGTTGTACCCTTACTTCCTTTCTGTGTGAAACTTAGAAATGGATAATAGGAAAAAAAAAAAAACCTCGTATCAACGGGTTGTTACGACACAATCAAAGAGAACATGTTGTTTCACTTAGTTGATGTCATAAGGATATAGAGGAAAACCCTAAAGGAGGGGCAAATCCAGAGGTGTGTCGTGTCTCATCCCAAGGGACACGAGATACCGTCCAAGAGTAATCCACAGATAAAACATGTGTCATCACACACATACAGTTAGGGTTAGAGGGTTAGAGGGGGTAAGGGACGAAAGTGAGACACTACAGGTATGTAAACAAGAGGTATAGACACAGAGATAAAGACGAAACGTTTATCCAAGTAGACATGGTAAAAAGATCTAAGGTGTATACACGTAATTATATACTAGTAAACAAAAAGGGAAAGACTGAATGAAGTCAGACATACTGTCAGAGGTCCGGATAGGTACAGAGACGTTTACCGTGTCAAAACAAGGAAAGATATCGACTCGTCATAAGGTAACATATATACACGGCGTAGAAATAAGTAGGAAGACGACTACCTGTAAATCCGACGAAGGTACAGAACCGACAATGTTTATCATAGTAAGAAATTAAGTGTACGAGTTGTTTATGTCAAGAGGTGGACGACTCATGTACGTTACAGGGAATTGATATGTTGTAATTAGAAACTTAGAAGTGTTGGAGTAACTTTAATATTATTAGTTAATTATTTATGATAATTGTATTAATTATATTTATCAGTTAACAAATAGAGGGAACTGACTTGGTCTAAAGGAATCAGATACTTAGTTACCACTAATTATTTACCAGTATCTCTTATAGTGCCAAAAGTAAATCGTTTAGTAACGACGTATTCTATTGTCAATTTTAATACCATTTCTAAAATAGTCTCTCCTGTTTCACTAAGATAAGAGGATTATAAATGAACCTTCCGTATAACGAGAAAAGAAAGTGTCTCTCGTGTACTTCAAAATCGAATGTAGTAATCGTTCTTTGTACGATTTCTTAGTAATTTGTAACTTGTGAAATACTTATTTCACACACACCGTGATTTCTTCTATGTTTTGAGTGTAAAAACCTCTTATTCATCTTTTCCATTTTTTTATACAATAATTTGTAAATAAAATTTACAAAGGTTCTCTCATAAAATAACTAAAAACGTTTATATGATCGTTATTCAATTATTTGGTACTAAATACCTCTTTTACGGTACTCCAAAGTCTTACAGAAATCGTCTCTTAAAGTGCTCCGGGTCGCATACGACCCCTTAAGAAAATTCTTCTATCGAAGATGTCGAAGATCGGTCTGAGAGAAATTACTCTTGTGGTTGTGAATTTTCAGATTACGTTCAAGGTTTAACGGATATCTCGATGAACGTTTGACCTTTACAAACCGAGTTACTTAAGACTCACACGTAGACTTATTTGAGATTTTTATACCGATTTAATCGTTTCAAAATCAATTCATCGACGTCACTATGATAACCCGAAGGGGTCATCAAGTCGATATTTCTTAGGAGGACGTTACGTCCTCTGTGTCTAAACTAGGGACCCAGTCCTTCTAAGGGACCTCCTCCTTTATCGTTGGCTGAGGTCATAGAACGGACTTTTTAGGGTACCTGTCTACTCAGGCCACCCGATCAGGTGTCCCAGCGTTTCTCGATCTATCCTGATCCACACTGTTCACTCACTCACCATGACAATCGAGTGTGTTTTGGGTTACAAAAACTATATCTTTATTCTTTAAGTCGATAAAATTAAATAGTACATCACAGTCTTTTAAGACTTTGTTCGAAAATTTGAGGAATAAAACATGTAATAAATTGATACTAAAATTCTTCATCACCCAGAATCCTGAGTACTTGATCTTACCTTTCTTTACCTAAGTCTCTTTCCATCATAGAAGACGATCACCATAGGAGACGATCATCATTATAGAAGAAGATCCACCGCGGTCACCATTTTTTGACCGACGGTTACATCCTCCGTGTTCTGTGTGTCCACACTATGGACCCAGACCTTCTGACGGACCTCCTCCTTTACAGTTAGGTACGGTCACAAGAACGAACTCTTAGGGTACTAGTCTCCTCGGATCTCCCGATACCAGGTACCCCAGTGTTTCTTAGCCTGTGCTGACTTCGTCGAATCGTGTATTGTCGTGTTATAGAAGACGATAAATTATTATGGGTAAAAGTGTTTTTAATTATTCCAATTAGTTCTGGAAGATCTTTATTGTGGGGTTTCTCTAGAGGAAAAGTAATATCCCCTGACCTTTCGTTTTCATCCTTCAGTTCTCTATGGACCTCATTGTCCTTTTAAACCGGAACCCCATGTTTTGTTTCGTTCATTTTCCGATTGTCTCAAAACCGTTTTCTTGTGTGACCAGTATCGTTTATGGGACAGGTTGTTGTATTCTCTTCTGAGATGTATAACTGTAGTGGTCTACCAGTTATATCTTTAGTCTAACTAATGTAAAAAAACGTCGGTTTCTACCTCTTCGAGATATGTCAGTCCTTTTTTGTTCTGGTCCTCGACTGACACCGAGTCTAATACTGAGGAATAACAGTTTAAGTCTGAATCTAACTGGATTTAGTTTAGGGAATACTAATATGTCACCTTCACTGTTCATCTAATTTCTCTGATCTAGACTATCTCACGGACTTCTTGATACCTACCTCCAAGTACCGTGACATGTACTCCGTCACTAGTTCTAGTAGGGGTACCTTTTCTTTACGTTTTTTCGTTTTATCAACAGACTCCTCCGGAATGTTTATCGACTCTTTTCTTCTCTTCGTTTTCCATTTCCTCTTTTCCTTCTATATGGGTAAACTTACGTCTCAAGGTTTCTTTTTGTTCCTCTTCTTACGGAAGAAGTCACCAGTTACGTTTATTTATCTTCTGTTATCTTACCCTTTCTCACCTCTAGAGAAATTCTTTTAATCTCTATGGTTCCCTTATAAAGTGCGTTTCTACCCCGTCTTAATACCTGGCTTTACCATACCTGGATTGTCTTCGTTTTCTATAATTCTTCTCCACCGTTCTTATGTGTCTTGATATGTTTTTTCTAGAAGTACTGGGTCTATTAGTAGTACCATACTAGTGAGCAGATCTCGGTCTGTACGACCTTACACTTGAGTTCACCCGGGATCTTTCGTAGTGATGTTTGTTTCGATCGGCTCCACTACCTTAAGGTCATCTCGATAAAGTTTAGGACTTTCCACTACGACACTTTCACGACGTGAGTTATACGGTCGTTTAAACCTTTTGAGTCGTCACCGGTGTCGTAACCTTTTCCACAAAAGTAAGGTTAGGGTTTCTTTCCGTTACGTTTTCTTACGAGTTTGATGACGTGTTCACGTGAGTAGAGTGTGTGATCGTTTCATTACGAGTTTTAAGAGGTTCGATCCAAAGTTGTCATACACTTAGTACTTGAAGGTCTACAAGTTCGACCTAAAGATTTTCTGTCTCCTTGGTCTCTAGTTGAACGGTTGTAGGCAACCTAGTAGTTTTTTCGGTCTCTCAAGGTTTTTCTGTAGATAAAGACGAAATAATTTCTAACGTTTCGGAAACTGACACACCTAGTGTTACTTGACCTTTTAAGAAGTTCTCCACCCTTGTGGTCTGGTGGACTAGACGGAGGACTCTTTAGACATACGTTTAGTTGTTTGTTTTCAATCTTGACTCTCTCAGTTAAGTATCCGTCCAACTATTCTCAAGACCCCAAGGGCTCCTCTTCTCTCCTCAGACCCGAAGAGTTCCTCCTCCTTTCCTATTTTAGTCAGAAATCTTTTTCGACAATGTCGACGGAGTCTGACATGAATACCATCTCTTATATTCCTCCTTTTATTCTCCGTTTTTTCTTGGTCCGTTTTCTGACTTCAGGGTTGTTACCGATAATCTAGACGAAACTTTGTTGGACTCCTTTTACGGGCCTCCCTGGGTTCACTTTTCTCTCCCTGAACAATAATGACACCATTCCTCCCCGTAGAGTTCGCCCTGACGGGAGTCCGTAGATTCGGTGGGGACCGAGGTCCCGGTCAGAAGTTTCCTGGTGGGGCCTTTTCTATGACGGGAGACTCCACATCCAGGGTCCCCAGCTTGAGAGTTCTGTTAGACCTGACTTTCACGGACCCTCAGGGGTGTGTTCGAGGGCAGGATTAATGTAGACTCCTTGGACCTCATAATTATTGACACCTCCCGCTTAGTCAACTAAAGAAAACCTGTAACTCCGTTAAAAAACGAGTTATTACGGGGACCAGACGAAAGGAGGACTAGGTGATGGTATTACCCCGACGGACCTGATCGGTCTATAAAAAGTTAGTAACTAAACTTCTTACAAAAGATCTCAATTTGGATATAATCTAGTAGAAGATGGATACTGAAATTCTGTTAACTTTCCTAAGAATCCTTAATGTCCGATGACGGTCTAAACCTAAGGTCCAATACCCTTGAACGGACCGGAAATATATTTACATATTGACTACGGGTGAGAATGGTGATGTTACGTTGTATCAAAACCTTCAAAACCGGTGTCGTTAGTCTCGTCTTTTTCTTTATTTTCCTTAAGTCTAACCTTTTCTTCTTCATTTTGTGAGTGACAAAAGTCTACTGTACTAGGAGATATATCTTTTAGGATTTCTGAGGTGGTCTTTTAATGATCTTGATTAATTACTTATGTCATGTCAACATCCTATATTTTAATTGTGTGTCTTTAGGAAACGTAAGGATATATGATTGTTACTCTTTTGTCTTTCTCTTTAATTCTCCTTTTAAGGTAAGTGGTAACGTTACTTTTCTTATTTTATGAATCCTTATTTAGATGGACTTCTTTGTTTTCTGGATATACATCTTTTGATATTTTGTGACTACTTTCTTTAGTCTCTACTGTGTTTATCTACCTCTTTATATGGTACAAGTACCTAACCCTCTTAGTTATATCACTTTTACTCATATGATGGGTTTCGTTAGATATCTAAGTTACGTTAGGGATAGTTCGATGGTTACCATAAAAAGTCTCTTAATCTTGTTTATTAAAGTGTTAAACATACCTTTATGTTTTTTTTGGAGTTTATCGGTTTCGTTAGAACTCTTTCTTCTTACCTTGACCTGTTTAGTTGAAGGACTGAAGTCCGATATCATGTATCGTTGTCAGTAGTTCTGTCATACCATGACCGTGTTTCTGTCTTTGTATCCAGTTACCTTGTTTTATCTTTCGGGTCTCTATTTAGGTGCGTGGATACCTGTGAAATAGAAACTGTTTCCTTCCGTTCTATTTTATCTCTTTTCTGTTAGAGAAATTGTTCACCACGACCCTTTTGACCAGTTAGTGAACATTTTCTTACTTTGATCTTGGTCTTTGGTATTTTGAGGATCTCCTTTTGTCCGTTTTGTGAGACTGTATTTAGTGTCGTTCTAGGAGATACTGGGTGGAGGGTCTCCTTGCCTTTATTTTCTTTTTTATTTGTTTACCCTGGATTAATTTGAATTTTCGAAAACGTGTTACTTCCTTTGATATTCGTTTCACTTTTCTGTCGGAAGTCTTACCCTCTTTTATTATCGTTTACTTCGTTAACTGTTTCTTAATTAGAGTTTTTATATGTTCGTCGAGGACATCGAGTTAAAGTCTTTTTATTCGCTGAGTTACTTTTTTACCCGGTTTCTTGATTTGTCTGTAAAGAGGTTTCTTCTGTATGTCTACCGATTGTTTGTGTATTTTCCTACGAGTTGTGGTGAGTAATAGTCTCTTTACGTTTAGTTTTGGTGTTACTTCATGGTAGAGTGCGATCAGTCTTACTGACAATACTTTTTCAGATGTTTGTCATTTATGACCTCTCTCACACCTCTTTTTCCTTCGGAGAGTTTGACAACCACCCTTACGTTTGATCTTGTTTCAATCACCTCCACTACTTTGAGGTCAACTCGATAAAGTTTAGGATTTTCTACTACGATACTCTCCACGACGTGAGTTATACAGTCGTTTAAACCTTTTAAGTCATCACCAGTGTCCTGACCTTTTCCAGTCAAAAGTAAGGTTAGGGTTTCATTCCGTTACGGTTTCTTACGAGTTTGATGAAGTGTCAAGGTGAGTAGAGTGTGCGATCGTTTCATCACAAGTTTTAAGAGGTTCGGTCCGAAGTCGTTATGTACTTGGTACTTAAAGGTCTACAAGTTCGACCAAAATCTTTTCCGCCTCCTTGGTCTCTAGTTTAACGGTTGTAGGCGACGTAGTAGTTTTTTCGTTCTCTCAAGGTCTTTTTGTAGATAAAGACGAAATAACTGATACGGTTTCAGAAACTAAACCACCTAGTGTTATTTGACCTTTTAAGACTTTCTCTACCCTTATGGTCTGGTGGATTAGACGGAGAACTCTTTGGACATATGTCCAGTCCTCCGTTGTCAATCTTTACCTGTACCTTGTTGATTGACCAAGGCTTATCCTTTTCCTCATACTGTTCCGACATATAACAGTGGGACGAATAAATTGAATATACGTCTCATGTAGTACTCTTTACGACCCGACTTCCTTCGTGTTCGACCTTAGTTCTAACGGTCCTCTTTATAATTATCGGAGTCAATACGTTTCCGTCTTTCACTTCTTGATTTCTCCGAGAGCTACTTTCACTTTCTTCTCTCACTTTCTCAACCGAATTTCGAGTTGTAAGTCTTTTGATTCTATACCGTAGGCCAGGGTAGTTAAGTACCGTTTATCTACCCCTTTGTCACCTTTGTCACCGACTGAAATAAAAAGACCCGAGGTTTTAGTGACGTCTACCACTAACGTCGGTACTTTAACTTTCTGAGAACGATAGGAACCTTCTTTTCAATACCGGTGGATCTGTCGTATAATTTTTCGTCTCTTTAATGAAATATTTGTTTCCAAGTAGATCAGTTCCGATACCAAAAAGGTCATCAGTACATACCAATACTCGCAACCTCATATTTCTTTCGACTCGCGTCTTCTTAACTGCGAAAACTTGACACCACAACCTCTTCTGAGAACTCCCAGGGAACCTGACGTTCCTTTATGTTGGTAAGTTAGGATTTCCTCTAGTCAGGATCACAAGTAACCTCCCTGACTACAACTTCGACTTTGAGGTTATAAAACCGGTGGAGTACACTTCTCAACTGAATAACCTTTTCTGGGACTACGACCCTCCCTAACCCCCGTCCTCCTCTTTCCCTACTGTCTCCTACTCTACCAACTTACCGTAGTGGTTGAGTTACCTGTACTCAAACTCATTCGAGACCCTCAACCACTACCTGTCCGTCCGGACCACATGACGCCAAGTACCCCAGCGTTTCTGAGCCCGTGCTGACACGATGACTTGACTTGACTTCACTTACTGATAAAACGAAATGTGGACATTGACATACTACCCTAAACAAAGATTGACAGACTTTCGAAAATTCAATAGTTACCAACAAGTTCGAGGATACTCAGGGTGTTGGAGGAGGTTGATAATAAACCCCGGGGACCTAGTCTCTGGGAGTTATACTTCCAATCCTCTTGTACAACTAAGTTGTTAAATCCCTGGTGTGCGGATTTGTCGTCCTTCATCAATACCTTACTTTTACTGCGAGGAAAGGGAACCGTTGTATTAAGAAAACTTTCTTTTCCCCCCTTACTCTCATTTAAGGATCCGTCCAACTATTCCTCAGACCACAGGGGCTCCTCCTTTCTCCCCAGACCCCAAGAATTCCTTCTTCTTTCCTGTTTGTAAAATAAAAAAAAGAGATGTCAGGAATCAGAATCAGTGTATTCTAAAAAAAAAAAGAGATTCGGGTCTTAACGACGACGACGATTCAACGAAGTCAGTACAGGTTGAGACAGGATGGGGTGTCTTCCGTCGGGTGGACCGAGGTACCAGGGACCCTAAGAGGTCCGTTCTTATGACCTCACCCAACGGTAAAGGAAGAGGTTACGTACTTTCACTTTTCACTTTCACTTCAACGAGTCAGTACAGACTGAGTGTCGCTGGGGTCCCTGACGTCGGACGGTCCGAGGAGTCAAGTACCCTAAAAGGTCCGTTTTCATGACCTCACCCCACGGTAACGGAAGAGGGATCTTTACTACTAATGTGTTGTTTGTTGAGTCAAATTCGAGACATGATACCGTACTTTAATTTTCTGTGAATGAGGAACCTTCTTTTCAATACTGGTTTGAACTATCGTATAAGTTTTCGTCTCTGTAATGAAACGACTGATTCCAGGCAGATCAGTTCCGATACCAAAAGGGACACCAGTACATACCTACACTCTCAACCTGACACTTCTTCCGACTCGTGGCTTCTTAACTACGAAAACTTGACACCACAACCTCTTCGGAGAACTCTCAGGGAACCTGACGTTCCTCTAGGTTAGTCAGGTAGGATTTCCTCTAGTCGAGACCCTAAAGAAACCTTCCCTACTGTGATTTCGACTTTGAGGTCATGAAACCGGTGGAGTACGCTTCTCAACTGAGTAACCTTTTCTGAGACTACGACCCTCCCTAACCCTCGTCCTCCTCTTCCCCTACTGTCTCCTACTCTACCGACCTACCGTAGTGACTGAGCTACCTGCACTTAGACTCACTTGAGACCCTCAACCACTACCTGTCCCTCCGGACCGCACCACACTAAGTACCCCAGCGTTTCTCAGCCTGTGCTGACTCACTGACTTGACTTGACTTGACTCCCGAATATATTGTTGCTACATAGTAGGAACTCCTGTCAAAGAGGAAGGACTTTTGGAAGACTGATTAGGACTATAAAATCTTACATATGATGCCCTCACCCAGACCAGCCTAGAAGGATAACGATTTAAGATTAGGACAATAGGATTTTACATTTAACACCCTCACCCAGAGCATTTTAAAAGTGTTTGAACTCTGTAAGAAAACTAAAGACCAATATTAATTAATTTTTCATATATTGAGAGAACGATTGTGATCACTTCCCCCGTGAGAGGTGGGGGAAGACTACAGATACAGTCTTCGAAAGAGTCAGGGAAAAAGTGAAATTATTTTAACGTGATGTGTTTTCGAGAACCCATTATTTCTGACCAGGGACCAGGGTTTCAATTTAGAAGGAGAAGTCTCTAGTGCTTAGGTTGTAGCAAATCCACCTGAGACCCTCAACCACTACCTGTCCCTCCGGACCGGACGACACCAAGTACCCCAGCGTTTCTCAGTCTTTTCTGTCTCGCTGACTTACTTGACTTGAACTTTCATTTCTTTATCTACTATTTAATAAAATTCTCCACCAGAGTGATCTCATTTCCTTATGGTAAAGTCTACTTAAGGTCTCTTTATAGAAAACTCCTTGTCTTAAAATATTCACCCAATGTAAGTCTGGACTTGTTATTTCCAATTATATACCTTGTTTCCATACATTGATTCAAACACATTTTAAATACTCTACCCACAGTCTCCCTCTTCAAGAACTCTATAAACAGACTCCAATAGATCCTTCCTCTTCTGTTACTTTAATCCACGAAAGAACCTACTCAGTGTCCACCGACTCCCGTATGATCGGTATGGGTATAGTTGTCACACAATCGACGGGTTTTTCTCACATCGAACCCACCTCAGACCCTAAATCAACAGTTTTGACTCAGGTTCTAAGAAGTTCATTAAATTGTCTCCGACTTTGGGTTTTAGTACTTATTTATAACTTAAACCTTGATATCTACCTTTGTGACCTTGTCTTTTTAATAATTGTCGGTCCAAAAAAAGTACCAATACAACGACGATTCAGTGAAGTCAACACAGACTGAGACGCATTGAGGTATCTGTCGTCAGGTGGTCCGAGGGGTAGGGACCCTAAGAGGTCTGTTCTTGTGGCTTCAGTCAACGGTAAAGGAAGAGGTTACGTATTTTCACTTTTCACTTTCACTTCAACGAGTCAGCACAGACTGAGAATCGTTGGGGTATCTGACGTCGGGTGGTCCGAGGAGGCAGGTACCCTAAAAGGTCCGTTCTCATGCCCTCACCCCACGGTAACGGAAGAGGTACCAATACAATCCATTGTAGTTTTTCTCGTTTTTATCTTCAGTCATAAATCTTTACATTGTCGTGTTTTAGATAGTCTTTAAGATAGACTTTCACTTCAGGGTATTTCACTGATTTTGATTTTTTTTAGTTTATGTGTTATATTGTTCTTTTCTACTTCTTTTAATAAGAGTAACCGGACAGAAGTATTCAGAGTGGGATCTAAAGATTGTACTATCTGTGACCGGTCATGATCCTTGGGTTTAAATTCGTATCGATTTATAATTATAAACACAGTGTGACATGAAATTATGTATATTCAAAAGTAAATGATTAAGTATATTTATAGAATCAAAAGGAAATCCTGTTATTTGATTGGATTCCGTCCCTAGACCAGTAGAAGACAAATTGTTACAGACGATCTTTGAAGCCTCTTCCGTTACCGTAGGGTGACGTCATGAGAACGGATCTTTTAGGGTACCTGCTCCTCGGACCGTCCGACGTCAGGTACCCCAGCGATTCTCAGTCTGTGCTGACTCACTGAAGTGAAAGTGAAAAGTGAAAGTACGTAACCTCTTCCTTTACCGTTGGGTGAGGTCACAAGAACGGACCTCTTAGGGTCCCTGCCCCCTCGGACTACCCGACGGTAGACACCCCAGCGTGTCCCAGCCTGTGTTGACTTCGCTGAATCGTCATCGTCGTCGTCGTCGATCTTTGAATGGTTTACAAAAGAATAGGTGGATTATGTACAATAAGTGTACCTCATTATTTAATTAAAATAACTTGTCTACCTATTTCACGAGTAACAACGCGATTCCGACACGTGCACAGGACACATGGTAATGTTATGAATTGTAACACAAAATTTATCCAAGTTTTGAAATGCTGTAAGATTAACCGGTGTTGAATTCAAGATAATAGTCCAGGTGGAAATATTCTGACAGTCAGTTGTATGGGAAACATAATGATCCTATTTTTCCGAGAGGTAAGACTTTTCTCTATAAATATATTATGTCAATAATATGGTCTGTGAAGACCATTCTCCTTCGTTTGAGACTGGAGAGAGTGGTTGTTCTACTTCAGAGGACAAAAGTGTTGCCTTACTACAAGCTAGTATTCCGATCTTACACACACCCGACATTCTTTGAAGACGAAAGAAGAAAGGGAAAGACAGAAAGAAAACTGTGGTTAAATGTCGGTCATTTTAGACCGTACTCTAATCGAAGTCTTACAAAGATTTACTTAATCTCTAATGAATTACTCAATATTATATATGTTTATATTTAATATGTTAAATCAAATAAATTTTAGTAAATAAGAGTCCTTTTAGTTTGTATAGTAACTCAAATGTATCTTTATGTTAAACGTTGACCTAGAAGTATTTTTACGTGGCCACTTTATGTTACAAATATTATTACTGGTTAATATATATGATAAATTAGTACGGCATCGTCCTGACTAATGGAAATTTTTAGCCATTTCATTGTAAAATTTACACGTTTCATGAGATAACGCAACGGTAACTATTATTTAACGGTGATTTATATATGGATAATGTATTTCGAAAAATTTCATGCTATTTTTATGTTTAAGATAGACAATTTTTTTCGGTAACTATCCCGAAGATTTGTAGGAGTAATATGTTTAAGGTTTTATGATATCCTGTTTGTTTTAATATTTCTGAGAAGAAATACTTTGTATATGATGGGCGATTAATTTCATGTTGACTTGTCTATTGTCTTTTGTTTGTCCTTCCGAATATATCTGGTATCTTATAATGCTTCTGTGTATGTTTATATTATAACGTATTCGTATAAACTAAAGACAAGGATCACTTTTACATGGAAATCGTGTACTTCTTTTAAAGGTACTGATTTTCTTTTCTTTTTAAAAACTCTAGATGGAAGATAGATTCGAGTGTAAAAGTAATTAAATTAAATGAAAAGAATATTACTCTATTTTGTTTAATATATAGACTGGTATTTAAAAACGATGTGAGACATATTTAATCTCAGACAATGTATTACCCACTTCTACATCTTTTGTGAAAAAAAAAAAAAATTTCGACTTCAAGTGGTCGTGTTCTTAGTCCACGTTCTTTTACAATAACAAGGCCTATTTCTGATTTGACTTGTCTTTAAAGTAAGTAAAGTTTTTACTCTAGGACTGAAATTGTCTTTTTTGTAATTTAAACGATTTATTATAACTATTAAGTATTTCTTTTCCACGGTATCTAAAGAATTTCATAGTCTTAATTACCCGATAGTATTTTATTTGGAACCACTCTTTTATAAAATTAGTTACCTCTTTATATTCTTCTTATCAGCATAAGTCACTCTTTTTTAAATAAACCATTTCATTTATACCCATTATCTACGACGTTGATATCCGCCATATATCAGGTTTAGTAAAAATCCTTTGTAGTCTAGTTTACTGTAAATCTACAAATCATTACATTGAATAGAACTATCCTTGATTTAAAATTCAGGAAACACTTATCGTTCGAAAATAACAAGGTGTTAGAAATACCTACTTTATTTTATAAATCTCATATCGACTATTATTATTGATTGTAATAATGGAACTTGAATTATTATTGTTGAGATTTGTGTAAATCAAATTAATAACCTTAAATATAAAGACAATAAAATGGACAATTTTTACTATACCACCACAATATAAGTTACAAGTGTAAAAGGGTTATTATACTTGTTGTAAAGTATGTATTTTACTATAGACAGATTACTTACCATTGTACAAATAACCAAACTTATATCTTGTATAAATCAAACCGTAACCATATAGAGAATCCTAAGACTTTCCATAGAAAATCCATACTGAAAACTCTTTAATTATTATTTGATCGTCGGACCTCTTACTCGTATAATTCCGTCTATAAACCCATTAGACAGAAAGTTAATATTTAAGATGTTTGTTTGACTTTCCTTGTATTTTCATACTAAATTAAATGTCACTTAAAAATTTCGTTTTACAATGTCTAGTTGTCACTTATGTAGTCCTTTAAAATGACTTTATTAAGAGTTTTTCAATTCTCTGAGTTTTTATATAACCGTGTAAATATTATGGACTGTATTCATTATTACTGACTATATATATATATATATATATATATACATATGGTTTGTTAAAATTGTCTAAGTCCTGGAGAACAAGAAATGTAGTCGTGGACGACAGATTTCCCAGCTCTGTTTTATGACACGGAAGTTCTCAATCAGGGTAAAACTTGGGGAGGACATTTTGTTTCATTTTAGTAATTTTATCCTTTACAAGTATCTTTTTTTTAGACATTTACTTTTTCTGATACTTTTTTTCAACTTAGAAGTACGAAACTAGTTTTTCTTTATTAATATACAGTTTACAACTGAACAGTTTAAACATAGTTCACGAAAATATAGGTAGTTGTAAAATTTACAAAATTTATATGTACTCCAATCGTAGGCATTCGATCGATCTGTCGTATAATTTTTCTATACTGGTTGGACCTGTCGTATAATTTTTCGTCTCTGTAATGAAACGGTTGTTTCCAGGCAGATCAGTTTCGATACCAAAAAGGTCATCAGTACATACTACACTCTTGACCTAATATTTTTTTCGACTCGTGTCTTCTTAACTATGAAAACTTGAGACCACAACCTCTTCTGAGAACTCTCAGAGAACCTGACGTTCCTCTAGGTTGGTCAGGTAGGATTTCCTTTAGTTAGGACTTATAAGTAACCTTCGACTTCGAGGTTATGCAACTGGTGGACTACGATTGACTGAGGAACCGTTTCTGGGACTACGACCCGTTATAACTTCCACCCTCTTCTTCCCCTACTGTCTCCTACTCTACCAACCTACCGTAGTGGTTGAGATATCTGTACTCAAACTCATCCGGGGTCCTCAACCACTACCTGTCTCTTCGGACCGAACGACGTCAGGTACCCCAGTGTTTCTCAGCCTGTGCTGACTCGCTGACTTGACTTGACTCGTAGGTATTCTCTGTCTTCTTTTGTCTTGCTACACCTTAATTGAAATTCTGAATTTACAAAAAAAAAAAAAGTCATTTCAGATGAAAGACAGTAAGATGACATCGAATTTTTCTAAGGAATTGAAATTTCCAGTTACAAGTAAATTCATATTCGTGTTATCGATCTAGAGTTCAACTACTGTCGAATTATCAAAAGTAGAAAGAAAGAAAGCAATGATCAAAAGTGGAAAGTGACTGGTCTCGGACCATTTTATTTGGTGTAACGTAAATCCTTAACGTTATGACATAGGATACATCCCCCAGGATACCACCGTTACCTGACGTCTGGTGAAACGGTACCTTTCTCGAAGGAGATGTCGAAGGGACCGCTGAGTCACCATTTCTTGGATGGACGGTTACGTCCTCTACGACGAAGTTAGAGACGTAACCCTTATAAGGGACACAACGTGCCTTCTTCGGTTAAGACTGAGGTACAACCTTTGACAAAGAAACTGAACGAAAGTAATAATATTAATATGATTTACCGAACGGACCTCCTGGGACGGGGAGACGAACTACCATTTGTTTTCACGGAAACAAATCGAATACCTCTCTGTGAAACAAGGACGGGTGGACACTTATCTTCTCTAATTGTGTGGGGAAGACTTCCGACCCGTAAGGGGACCTCTACAAAACGTTCTGACTTCTGGGAAAGTGAAATGAAGGGTGAGGTAGAGGGAGAAATAAGACGGAAAACTACAATTGAGGAGTAACTAAGAAAAAGAGACTAGATATTTTCTTGGACCGTAGGTCTGGGGTTCTTCTACCAATAAAACTCCGTGATCGGAAGGTACAAGAGTCAGACGGTCGAGGGACTAATTTCAGAGAAGGAACGGAGTTGTGGAACAGAGAACCTAAGTAACCGGATAACATACTGTTCGTCTCGTTCGAACCTGGACAATTGTGGACCTCTTCCTTTGCCGTTGAGTGAGGTCATAAGAACGGACCCTTTATGGTACCTGTCTCTTCAGACCGTTCTGTTTTAGGAACAGAGTTTTAGAGTTTTCTCGGTCTGTACTAACTCGATGGTTTGTTGATCAAAACGTCAACGAACGTAAACGTTTAATAAACTTAGGGTGAGTGGGGTCGTACAAAATCGTAGAAGGGACCACCGAGTCTACCATTTCTTAGACGGACGTTACACCCTCTGATCCCAAACTAAGGACCCACTCCTACTAGGGGACCTCTTCCTTTGTCGTTGGGTAAGGTCATAAGAACAGACCCTTTAGGTTACCTGTCTCCTCAGAGCACCAGATGTCAGGTACCCCAGCGTTTCTCAACCTGTACTGACTTTCCGATTGTGAAAAAGTATCGTACAAAATTTACGAAGACCTTCAATTTGACGGAAATTAAATAATTATCGTTCCTGGGTTAACGACACTTTTTTTAAAAAAAGTTTCTCAAAATCATTTCTAAGTCACCGTTTCCTAAAACAGGAAGAGTTTCGAGAGAAGAAAAGACGTGTTTCATTAACTTACTACCTGGTAGAGACCGGAATGATAGAGAGGGTATGGGTAGGAACGGGTATTTTACTTTACATCTGTCGTCAGACAAGGACTCCTTTTCTTTGGTTATGTCATAATATTTCGTTTTATTTCATTTTTATTTTTAAAAAATTTAATTTTTTTTTTTCTTTCTTTTAGAGAGAGTTTCTCTTCCGAAGAGACAGGAGGCAAGACGAAACAGAAAGTAAATTAATCTACCGTCGGTTTGTGTATAAGTAAACGTAAAGGAGTTTACTTAAACTCCTTAAACGACGACGACGACGATTCAGCGAAGTCAGCACAGGCTGGGACACGCTGGGTATCTACCGTCGGGTGGTCCGAGGGGGCAGGGACCCTAAGAGGTCCGTTCTTGTAACCTCACCCGACGGTTAAGGAAGAGGTTGCGTACTTTCACTTTTCACTTTCACTTCAGTGAGTCAGCACAGCCTGAGAATCGCTGGGGTACCTGACGTCGGGTGGTCCGAGGAAGCAGGTACCCTAAACGATCTGTTCTCATGACCTCACCTAACGGTAACGGAAGAGGCACTCCTTAAACTCAATGGAAGTTTATCTTAACCACAGATTACATGAAAATAATATTCAAGTTCCGTTTGTCATAGTATATCTCCTTCTCTTAGTAATGTTTTACGTTCGGTGTGGAAAAAGCGATAATCACAAGACTCTTACGAGAAGTAATACAGATGTCGTTTTTCAGGTGTCCCGTTATAGTAGTGAAGTCACCAAAAAGTTTTGATGAAGAGTAATAAACTTTGTGTTTAAGATAAATCAATTCATTTTCAGTCTCATGAATGGTAAATAAATTTTCGGATAAGAACAGTGTTCGTCTTTATAAAACGGTGGATATACGTATAACAGATTTGTCGACGGTTTATCTTTTCAGTTATGAAATTTGACTTTTATGAGATTTATTTGAAGAAGATTTTATAAAATAAACCTATATACTCCTAGATACATGATATAGTAGAAGACCTTATAATAATCTATCTATCTGTTCATGACACCCATACATAATGAAAACGTTTCTAAACTATAGTAACAAAAATTTTACAATAGTCAAGTAAGACTTTAATTTGGTGATGAGAAATTAATGGGACTTTTATATTAAATAGTTACACGATAATGATATCCTTTTCGTCTTATCATTAGTTTCATTCTACCCTCGACTAGTAATAAAGTTGTCGTCGTTTTTTATAAACATATAATTAATGTTCTTACAGAGGTTCAAAAAAAAATTGATAAACACGAGGTTTAAAATAATACAAATAAATAAATAAACCAGATAATTCCACAACAACAAAAAAAAAAGAAAAAACGAAAAATAAATAAAAAAGGATGTTCAATAATATTCCTAGGAAAACCTAAGGAAAATCTAATTGAATTAATAGAGAAAACTGTCTGTGTAACAGTGAACCGAAGAACCAAAAGAAAGGAGGATTTTATTTTAAAGGGTGTGTAAAAGACTGAGAAGGAGAGATCCAGAGTAAATCTTTCAGTACTAAATTGTTTACGAGTCAGGAAGATTTCAAAGTATATGAGAACTTAAAATTTGTAGACTTACTTTTATTCCGAATAAATTGAATACATCCCTACCTTACCTCTGATATTAATTGTAGTGTGTTTTATTACTAAAATAATAATTATATAATGATTATTATAAACAATATATTTTACAAAAGGGGTTAAAATAAAAGAATGAAACTTTATCTTTTCATATAGTTCCTTCTATTTTTGGTGAGTATACATTGTTAATTGTACAACTTCATACAGGAAACTTCGAGGGAAAGGAGATTGATATTTAAATTTTTTATTAAACTATTATATTATATGATATATAATATATATTGTAAATAAACTACATAATGTATGTAATATATATTTAAACACATAAGATAAAAAATTAGAATCGTCTTGTTTAAAGAAACTCAGGTACATTTTGATTAAACTACTAAAATACTACAAAATAATTAAAATTATACTAAACAAAGGAATTAAAATATTAAAATTTATTCCAACTGACCTACAAAGATATGTATCTCTCAAAGGTATAAGTATCAATAAAAGAGAAGTCCTATCTAACGGAATTTCAAAAACTATGGTGTATCTTTATGTGCATAATCGTTGTTTAATGACGGACTCCCTACGATACGTGACTAGAACTGGGTCGTTACTAAATCTTACGAACAAAGTAGTGTGAAAGTAAACGCGAGTATAATCCTTTTTTATTTTACGGATTAAACTACTTGTTTTCATCGTAAATACCGACAATTAACCATACAAAAGAAACTAATCTAAATTGTACAGATGTTCATACATCGGTAAACACCAGGAAAAACTCGTTGACGGAAAAATAGACAACTAATAAATCAAAGGAAAAGTAAACAGATGAATAAAATTGATATATATGTGTTATACCAATATGAAAAATTTTGTCTTAATTTTCTTCATATCTTCAAAAAGATGTCCTCTGACGTACATGTATAAAAGGAATATTTTTAAAGAAACATTAAGTTTTCAGACTATTCATACATTAACATAAACTTTATAAAATTTGATGGGTTCCAAAGGTTTTAAATAGACTTATAGACAACATATAAAGTCGATATGTGACTAGAAGGTTTAATAATTAGTCAACTTAATTGTAGTGAATTACGTTTTAAGTGAGTAGAAAGTAACTGAATGGTACCAAGAAAAAATTGCACAATTTAATAATATTACTAATTCCATGTGAAGACCTTATAGTTATACTAATGTGCCTAAACGGACGGTCACTGTACATTACTCTTTGCATTTAATACAGTTTAGTCTATGGGTGTATTAACTAAAGTTTATTTATAGATTAAAAGATTGTTAAATATTTTTTATACCGAATTATCAAGACGAATTTACGAACGTGAGTACAAAAAAGTTAAAGGAGACATTTATTTTGTCATTTTAGGTTTTAAAGTCATTCGAATTGAGTGATATTAAATATACGCACGTACGATTCAGAGAAGTCAACACGACTGAGAAACACTGCGATACCTGACACTTGACGATCTGAGGAGACAGGTACCCTAAGAGGCTCACTCTTATGCCGTCACCAACAGTCCGGGAAGAGACCCCTTGGAAGGACTGGGTCCCTAGCTTGGACTTCGGGTCATACAGAGGACCGTAACGTCCTCCTAACAAATGGTAATTGCGGATATGACATAATTCAAAAATGTAAAATACGTTTCTATTTTTATCATTGATTTACACACGTAAGTTAATCAGTCCGATTGTTCTAATTATTACTTTCGACAGTATCTAAAATCTATTTTATACTAAAGTAAAATCAATTTGAACGTTTATTTAGTACCTAATTTTCTTTGTCTGTTTGTTACTCTACCTGTTACGTTATCACTGAATAAGTAACTTTTTTTTGAAGTTTTATACCCATATTTGGAGAAATTTGTGTTGATTATTAGTCTGTATAGGTACATTTGACGATAAACTTATAAATAATTTATTTCGTACGTTTATAATTCCAAATTGAAGTTCTTCGGTATTGAACAAATTTTATATTTTTACTATATGGTTGGTAGAGACCGCGATGGTTCGTACTTTCGTCTTTTCTTACTTTTTCTGTAATTCTTTATTGTTTTTGTTTTCGTTTTTATGGTGTCACATTGTAATAAATAGATTGTGTACAATTTAGTAAAGTTAAGTCACAAAGAGTTTGATCCAAAGATGTTTTTAGACCTCTATATCCGAATAGAAGTTTTGAGATATTTTTTACAAACAACGCACTTTTAGATTTTTTTTAATCATCATTAAGAAACACCAAAAATATTGGAAACTCTCGTTTATGATGGTATAGTTACAGGTACCAAAACAGACAAGGATGTTTTTGTAGTCGCGGCTCCGTCTTATTCGTATTAACTATTTTGATTACTTTTCCATTTGTTTAATAAAAGTATACTTTATTTATTTCATGTTAGTGATTTATTAGTACGTGATAAACGTTCTTCAGAGAATCATAAACTTGATATCTTTTCTACACGTTTTTGACACAGTAGTTTATTCTATGTACGACTATAGTTGTCTTCAAACTACAACCACCAAAATCGAAGTCGGTTCATTTTATTAGGTACGAGAATATAATCAAACATTAATCTTAAAATAATCCACAATATTAAAACGAAAATTAACTATGTAAAACTTAATTGTCAATATATTCTAGATATTCCTATTTTACGAAAAGTTGAAAAACATTGATAAATACTTTACAATATTATTTTCAAATTCAGTCATCATTCCTAAATTTTATTAAAAAATACGTTTTCCCTTAATATTTAGTAAGTTGAACTCTTTAAAAATAAAATTGTGTAAAAATTTTTTAGAGTTCTATACAATTTGTTAGGTTGAAAATTCTATCTCTCCATAATAATGTGGACCTTATTAATGTAAACCTTATTATTCCTTTTAGTGTATTATGAATTTTTTGGTAAAGTATGGAAGTCGGGGTTTAGTCACTTTCCTATAAATACTAGAAAGATTCTTCATCTCAAAAATAGTCACAATCTTCTAGTATTAGGGGGGGGGGGGAATTAAAAAAAAGGTCCTTTATTTCGTATCTTCTCCCTCATATAACAGGTCCGGCTTCTTCATTTAAATAGTGTAGAAGAGAAATAGTGTAGAAAAGTCAGTCGAAGTATATTCGACTAACTATATTACTCGACTAGAGACTGACATTAGCTGGTGTATATATAACAGAAAAACCACTTTTTATCCTATATTTTGAAGTAGTTCTATATTTTCCTTTATATTTCTCTTCTCGAATAATATCACGAATATTACGATTAATAATTAGTACCGGGTGATGTATCTTATAGAAGTTTGAAAGTCTTGTTAAGTCTTAACTTTTTATTTTCCCTTTCTTTCTTTACTTTTACGTTGACCTGATGTAAGGAGTTGTTCACCAGTAAACCACAGGCGACGAAGTCATTCTCGGGTCTTCTCGGGTGTTATGAAGTAAGAAAAAGATGTAGAGGTCTGGGGGGAAGAAACCTTTATGACCAAAATCGATAGTCGAAATTAGAAAAAATTAATTAACACCATGTACCAAATATTGTAATATATTTAAAACACACACGTTGTAATATAAAGTTGAAGACATATGTTATGTCACACCGGTTTTCAAATCAAAGGTAGGTATGGGTATCTCAACTGGAGAAAATGTTACTAAGGAAATTTTCTGACTAAAGTGAGAATGTTTCGAAAAGGAAGTAAGTGGGTAAGTGTTAAAACTTTAAGTATTAACAAAATTTTCTGACTCTAATTTAGAATATTTAGATTACGTTACTGGAAAATTAAAAACCTAAAACTTATTACTTGAGTACTTCTTAAGTACGTTAAGACATAGTTTTTATACGTGGTGGAATAACTATGACATTTAACGTGGTAATTCTTGTTTTGTGTTGTTTTGAAATAGAAATCGGAGACTCATAAAAATCTCGATTTACATATAACAATAAAATTTCGTTAATAAAATTCATTCAACTGTTATCAAGTTCCCTTTCCATTGTTGATATCATATATTGTAATAGATCCTTGGTTTCTTTTTTCTTTTTTTCTAATACCCGGTTAGATAATTTTATTAGTGGACGTAGAGTAGATCAAAACTAACTTACAGACCGCCCTTTAGAGGACGAGGTGTCAATTTACCCAGTTTTCCAAGACGAGGTTTGTCCAGGGCAAGATTTTTCTTCTTTTACTATATCATTTACTTTACTGTTCCTTACTCAACTTCATTCAAGTCAAGTCAGTACAGGTTGACAAACACTGGGGTACCTGACGCCGGACGGTCCGAGGAGACAATTACCTCAAGAGGTCCGTTCTTATAACCTCACCCAACGTAATGGGAGAAGGTACCCTAGAAGGGTCGTGTCCCTAGTTTGGGTCCAGAGGGGGTAACGTCCGTATAAGAAATGGTCGACTAGGTGGTCCCTTCGACGTATTGGTTTACTCGGAGATAGGTGTCATTTCTGGTTTTCCTTCGTTTTTAGGTAAAAATACTACTAAAATTTTGGTAAACCACCGTTTCCTGATAATAAGTCTCTCCAAAAATTCGGAAATTCACTCTTTATCGTTTTAGTGGTTTACAAACTATTAATCATATAAAGTTATAGATGTAAAATGGCTTCTTTAAATAAAATAAAATGTAAAAATAAGTAAAATTTCGTTAAATTTACATGACTTTAATTACATAATAAGTGACTTTGAAGGGATAGGGTAAATAACTACTGGGACTTTGTGTTATCACTGTGTTATACATCCTGGACCATCTAATCATTCATCGAATTGAGTATCAAGTACGTGAAATTAGAGTGGGAAATCAGTCTTTTTTTTTTTACTTCCTTATTATAGAACACATCGTACTTTAGTATAGTGGAAGGATCCATTGGTGTTACTCTGTTAAAGAAATTTTTACAGAGGATAGGGGGTGTATTTAAAAAAAATTTTTTTAACGTCATTACCCCTGAAAGACCGACAGGTCACCAATTCTGAGGTACAAAGGTTACTTCCCCCTTGCCCAAGTTAAGGACCATCTCATTGATTCTAGGGTGTACGGTGTACCGGTTTTTTTTTTTTTTTGTTTTTGGTTTTGTGTTGTCATTATCTTATAGTTTTTCTAGGGACACGTATATAAAATTTCATACGTAACGTTACGTATGAAATTTTATATATCCGTCCCTCGAAAATATATAAGATACCGAATAATATACTGTTTCAAAAATTTCTTTAAAGAAATGAGACTTATGTAAGTTTCGGTCAGAATTTACTGTTTTTTAATTTGACAGGTATCCGTTATTTTAAATATTACATCGTTCTAAAAGTGTAAAGTCAAGTCAACGGGACAACACAGACTGAGAAACACTGGGGTAACTGACGTCATACGGTCTGAAGGGACAGGTAGTGGTTGAGGACCTCGAACGAGTTTGAGTCCAGGTAGTTCAGTCACTATGGTAGGTTGGTAGAGTAGGAGACAGCAGGGGAAGAGGAGGACGGAAGTTAGGAAGGGTCGTAGTCCCAAAAAAGATTTCTTACTGAAGAAACGTAGTCCACAGGTTTCATAACCTCGAAGTCGAAGTCGTAGTCAGGAAGGTTATTTATAAGTCCTGACTAAAGGAAGTCCTAACTGACCAAACTAGAGGTACGTCAGGTTCCCTGAGAGTTCTCAGAAGAGGTTGTGGTGTCAAGTTTTCGTAGTTAAGAAACCGTGAGTCGAAAGAAATACCAGGTTGACAGTGTAGGTATGTACTGATGACCTTTTTGGTTTCGGAACTGATCTACCTGGAAACAACCATTTTATTACAGAGACGAAAAATTATACGACAAATCCAAAGAGTATCGAAAAGAAGGTTCCTCGTTCGTAGAAAATTAAAATACCGGTGTCAATGATAAACGTAACTAAAACCTTGGGTTCTTTTATTTCAAACAGTGATAAAGTTAACAAACGGGTAGATAAACGGTATACGGTACTAGAAGTAGAAAACTTACAACTCAAAATTGGGTCGAACAATTTGAAAGGAGAAAGTGAAAGTGGTTGTTCGAGAAATCAAGGAGAAGTGAAACACGGTATCCCCACCACAGTGGACGTATAGACTCCAATACCTATAAAGAGGATCGTTAGAACTAAAGTTTAACACGAAATAGGTAAGGTCGTAAAGAGTACTTATTTTAAATTTATTCGTTCCACTGTTATATGTCGGAACTGTGTGAGGAAAGGGTTAAACCTTGGTCAGGTAACAAGGTACAGACCAAGATTTATAACGAAGAACTGGACGTATGTCTAAAGAGTCCTCCGTCCATTCCACCAGACAATAAGAGTAAATAAATTCTTAAAAGGTCAAACAACACTAGGTGTATCAGTTTCCGAAATCGTATCAGTCATTTCGTCTTCATCTACATAAAGACCTTAAAAGAGTGAAAAAGATACTAGGTTACCTACAACCGTTAAAATAGAGACCAAGGAGACGGTAAAGATTTAGGTCGAACTTGTAGACCTTCAAGTGTCAAATGTATAATCAATTCGGAGTGAACCTCTTAAAATTCGTAATGAAATGATCGTACACTCTACTCACGAAAACACGCGATCAAACTTGTGAAAAACCGTAAACGGTTTTTTAACCTTACTTTTGACCGGAAAAGGTCAGGACACGGGTAAAGATTCAAGAGGTTTAAACGACGTACAACTCACGTCGTGAACGTGTCGTAGTAGAAAATCGTAAACTTTATCGAGCCGACCTTAAGGTAGTGGAGGTGATCGAAGCAACCATCACTACGAAGGATTCCGGGTCAACTGAAGTGTGACGTCCTACAGACCGAGATCCACTCACTAGTGTGGTAGTACCAATCGACCCAGTAATTATAGAAAAAACATGTCAAGAAAACACATAAGAACGGTGAAGAAGAATTATAGAAGACGAAGACAATCCAGGTATGGTAAAGACAGGAAATAACTCGGGTAGAAACGTACTTTACAAGGGAACCATAGAGATTAAAAGTATTTTAGAAAGGGTAAGATAATAAAAGGAGATAAAGAAACGTGACTAGTGACTCCTTCCGAAAGAATAAAGAGGGACGATAAGAAACCTTGGGACGTAAGTCTACCTATATAGAAAGGAAAGAGAAAACCAGTGACATCAAAGATGTTTTACACCAGGTGACCTCTTCCCTTACCCTTTGGTGAAGTGAAAAATCCTTTGGTAGAAAAGATTTAATTTACGAAACATTCTTCATTATAAATAGATGAACTCAAGATAATTATTGTATAAGAGTTGTTAAGGTACTGAGGGTAATACTTTCTAACAATGTTTGGAGTAACGTTTACAAAGAAAAAAAAGAACAAAATCTAAGTACATAATTTATTCAATTCTTTTCATTTCACGAATCTTCAGAGACCACGACCATTCATGATGTATTTATTCCTGTATGTTAAATATAGGTTTATTTCAGTGAAAATTCTTACTTTCCTTACAATGGTTATCAAAGTAGTCCTACTTTCCATATTCAGTCCCGTCAAGATTTACTTACCCTAAATGAAAATGGAATCCACATTGTCTACCCACAATAATAATAACAACGATAAATAAAAGGAGTCAGACTACAAATAATATCCGTTATTTGGTCTCGAACCTCTTTGAAAAGAAACCTTCTCATAGAACCTATGTGTAATTGTCCTATGTGTAATTCGTTACGAAATATGTACCATCTTTCTTTACTTAATCATTTCTCTTTCCAGACAGTCCTCTCTGTTTCTAAGAGTAATGTGTCCAGAAGACTTCAACCCTGGGTTTTGGTAGTCTCTAAAGTCTACCCGAATTCCCTAAGAAAATTGTAAAGGTTTCATGTTACTTTAAAACATACTCACCGGTACAACACGAAAATCCACTTTCTCTAAATTGTAATTTAAATAGTATAAGAAACCCCAGGTATTGGGGGTTCAATTCTTTGATGATTACATTTATAGTTTATATGTAATCGTAAGAATTCTTTTAAGGGGTTTACTAAGATTACAAGTCACTCAGAACTTTTACGAACCCATTTGCCATATACTTTGATTTGTTTCCCTCTGTTCCATGAACTTTACCCTTTGTCGTCTGACACTTGTAGAACTTTCGTCCCTAGTACATAAATAAGTAAAGACACACTTGTATTACGATTTAATTATAAAAACTTACTTACCAACTTATTTACTTATTTATGTTATTTTTTATTTTATAGTTGATATAATTATAGTACGTTTAATTATTTGTCTCGAGAAACCGTATAAAACCGGTTGAGTCTATCTAGATTTTGGGTATTTTTTAGTACATTCAGGTTAAAAGTTAAATTTTTCTAGATCATATATTAAGAGGTCATGAGACCGGACTTCTCAGGGTACATACCTCCTCGGACCACCCGACGTCAGGTACCCCAGCGACCCCCAGCCTGTGCTGACTCGTTGAAGTGAAAGTGAAAAGTGAAAGTACGTAACCTCTTCCTTTACCGTTGGGTGAGGTCACAAGAACGGACCTCTTAGGGTCCCTACCCCCTCGGACCACCCGATGACAGATACCCCAGTGTGTCCCAGCCTGTACTGACTCTGCTGAATCGTCGCCATATATTAATTATTATACTTTTAATAAATTAGATTACGTTCTCGTTTTCCTGTTTTTATCCACTATAAAGTAAACCAGTAAGAAAGGAAATAGTTGATTTGTAAATAACCTGTGTCATACACGGTATGTAAAACGATCCGTCACCTAATTTCGTCACTCCTTTCCTGAAAGGTCAGTTCACGGAAGGGAGTATATTAAATATTGGTTAATCCTTTATACTATACTTTGTTTAATTTCGGAGTATACATAAGTTTCTAGTTTTTATACGAGACCTCTTGATGACCTCAAGAGTCCGTCATTCTTCTTTTTGATTTCTTCTCAGAACATCCAAAGCCGAAAATATATAAACCTTGTATTTCTTTTCATTTACTTACTTATGTAAATTCTAAAGTAAATTTCTTTTTCAACATTATGATTTTAGGGTAACCTAATCTCAAAATCTGTTAAAATGTTAATTTTAACTCAACTTGTTAGACAGGAATTTAACAATCATATCTATTTTTCTACTATCTATCAACTATCTTTCTTTACTATGTCATCATTAATTTTGAGGTATAGATAGATAATAGATAAATCAGATAGATAACTATAAAATAAATGATTTGCGACTGTAGTTGTATCCATCTGTAATTTTTTATATCGTCCTACACTACAGTTAAAGAGTAATTATTAAAGGAATTTTGTTAAATTGATAGAGATGGATCTGAAAGGTTTCTACAAAGTTTGAGTGTTTACAGATTTTCTCTTGAGGAAGTGAAAGAGGGAGAGAGGGAGTCAAAAAGAGTAATTGCTGTAAACCAGATTTTAGGAATTAACATTAACTAAAACTTGAGAGTGAGTAGTAGGACTACCTATTGAAGTTAATGGTAAGGAAGATTTACAGAATTTTAGATAGGTGCGAAGAGTTAAATATAAGATAAACCAAAATTCAACAGGTAACATCTATGTGTCGATTGAATATAAAGTTTTAGATGACACATACTATTTGTTTATGTATAACTTAATTTATTTACTTACTCATTGTCTCACTGTTTTAGTCTCCTCCATTTTGTGTCACCATTTTCTTCTCTAGACGGACGTCACGTCCTCTGGTCCCAAATCAGGTGTCCAGCCCTTCCAGGGGACCTCGTCCCTGACCGATGGGTGAGGTCATAAGAACGGACCTCTTAAGGTACCTGTCTCCTCGTACCGTCCGATGTCAGGTACCCCAACGTTTCTCAACCTGTACTGACTCGTTGATTGTCAAAGTAGGGAGAGTTGCAAAAGTGTTTCTCTACATCCTGTGAGTACTCCTGTTCTTTATGGGGTAAAACCGTTCTAAAAGATAGTACTGTATGTATAATACCTAATAAAGGAACTTTTTTATAAAACGCAGTTGTGTTTTATATAAGTCTTCTTAAATTTATACGATATAAAGTTGAATGTATAACTTTATAAAAACATGTAACTGGATTATAATAATGAAACGTAAATATTTAATCGTGAGTCTTTAAATGACTTACGGATTTTACACGTTACGTCAAACAATTCAAGGTGTCCCCTTTATTTGATATCCGAGACTTTATGAAGTGTCGAAATTCCATTTTGAAGTCTCCATGTAACTTTTACAGAATTTACACTTGGTCTCTCCTTCGTCATTTCGTATTATACACTTTGAGAAAAGAAGTCACTGGGAAACCTAAACGACAGACTAGTCCTGGTAACCTTTGGTAAGAAAATGAAAGACACTCTCCCGTGTCTAGTTTTATATCAGTTCTGCGACTACTAATCGTAGACGATCTACGAAAGATTAAGTTGTCTTTTTCTGAATGTATATCTTTCTATATACCTTTCATTTAGTCTTTTCGTTACATAAATAATATCGAAAAATTTATAGTTTATCTCTTGTGAATGTATCTCAATCAATATTTCTTTAGTACTTTAAGTATCTAAGTATATATATACTTTAAGTGTCTAAGTACACAAAGAATTCTGATGGGTGTATGGGATACTATTTTTAATTTTGACTAGAGATATATATACAGTGGTCCCAACAAACATTAACAAATTTTGTATAATTTTTATATTGGGGTTTGTGTTATTTTTGTATTAATTCATGGAACATAATACTACATTAATTAGAATATGGTTTTACGGTAAAAGGTACTTTATCAAAATTTACGTTTATCACTACAGAAATCATCATAAGAGACTTAATATTTCATTTTATATATTAAGTGACTTGAACCATGTATATATATTTGTTTTTAAGAAACCAATAATTTTAAAGATCACTTGAACAATTCTATATACTAAAGTGTATTTCTCAATTAATTTGTAAAATTTACATGTGTTTACATCGTTTCTTATGACCAAACAAATCTTTCGAATGATTAGAGCAATCTAGCTGATCCATGACCTCCGCCGACGTACGGTAACACTCATCCATAACTTCTGACCACACTATGACCTCTTTTACCTTAGTATAGTTTCTACAGTCATCTCCCACTGAATCGACAGTGTGACGGACGGACGTTACTTCTATTGTACTCAATCCCATCATCAGGTACATCTGTGTAATATTACTTTTTATAAAGTGTATGTATATTTTCTGTACATTTGGGTTGTGTACGCCAACTCAGTATACTTGAACGGTAAGACATCTAGTTTTTACCAATTCATCCGTTAAAGTATGCTTACTTGGTGTATACGGTTTACGAGTAACCGTCCTTTTACCATTGTGATAAGATCTCTCTATATAGAAAATAAAACCTAAAAAATATATAGATCTTTATTAACGGTAAATATAGTTTCTTGACTTTTGTACAATGTTTGATAAAGATATTTTGGAACTATAGTCATTACGTAAAACGTATTCTAATATTCTAAATCTGTCTTTATTGACTTGAATTCACTACGTAGAATTTATATTGGTAAGTTTTCGTTACTATTACTAAAATTTTTTTAAAGTTCCTCAGATAAAATTTAACATAAATATTGAGATCACTGACGGTTGATAATATAAGTAACATCACTGTAAATAAGAATCTTATTCAAAAGTAGCTCACAAGATGTTATTTATCCATGGAACATTTTATTTAATAATATCAGTGATTCATATGGTGGTTTTACTAATTCAATAGACCCGGTTAGACCCGAACCTACATTACAGTCTTACTTTGTTAGTAGTGAAATGTATTATACATTAAAATGTATATTTTCATATATAATACATTAACAGTATGTCCCTTCTTTAATATATATATATATATATATATATATATATATTATATAGTAGATATTTGGTTTCTCTTAAAAGTAAAACCTTTCTTTATCACTCCCCTTTAATTGAAAAGGATATTCTTGTACTTGTAACGAATCTTGACGAATCTCACCATGTATAATTTTAAACACAAAAGTCTTATATAAAAAAACTAGACATCCACTACATCCATTACTTTTTATTCCGACTAACACACATTTCTCATTGACTAAACGATAAGTCAAATGTACTGATAATAATGTAAAAAAGTACGTCCTCTTATTTTATCGACTGTAGAGGGAAAGAAATCGTTGAATGAAAGGGAAATATCAAATAGTCAGTGTTTGTGATATGTTTCTGAACCTCCTTTGAAATGGGGAGTCGAGGAAGGAGGATGAGTCCTTACAAGATAAGTCGGAGAGGAAGGTAAAGGGGACCGTAGGCAGAGAGAGAAAAGTCCTAAATTTCTATGAGTTTAGAACTGAAACAATTTTGTTTGGTTGGTTTTTCGAGAAATGAGTCACGAAGAAATGAGGAGATCTGAGAGTAAAGAGAAAGAGAAGGGATAACTTCGACTTGAGAAACTTCCTCCATAATGTAAAGAACGGACAAATGAAGTAGGTCAGGAGTTAATTCTAGTAAGATCTGACAAGAAAAAAAAAAGAAACTAGGGTGAGGTACCGTACACCTGGAATCAAGGGGTTTGTTCCTACCTTGGGTTCGGGGAACTTGTACCTCAGAATTGGTGACCTGATCGTCTCTTCGGAGATCTGACGAACAAAACAACCTGACATGAATTTGTCGAAACGGTCATAGTGGTTACCGGATTGAAGGGTTAATGGTATAAGTTACTTAGAAAAAAATAAGGAAAATTTTAGACATAACCGTATATCTACTAGATGTAATAACACGATTGAAGTCCACATGTCGTTTGACTTAGTAAATATGAATATGTATATAGGTGACAAAAAATCTAAAAAAAAGACTACTTAGGAACTTGCATGAACAGGATGAAGTAGAAAAATACCTAAACCTGGTGGTGAGAGATGATCTTCCCGAAAGGAACATCGAGTCGACCATTTCTTAGACGGACGTTACGTCTTCTGGACCCAAGGTAGGGGATCCAACCCTTCTAGGGGACCTCTTCCCTTTCCGACGACGACGATTCAGTGATGTCAACACAGGTTGAGACACGTGGGGGTATCTGCCGTCGGGTGGTCCGATGGGTGAGGTTATAAGATCGGACCTCTTAAAGTACCTGACATATCGGGTACCCCAACGTTTCTCAGCCTGTCCTGACTCATTGAAAGTGAAAGTTAAAGAGATGATCTTTGAGAGACTACAGTCTACTGGGTTCATACGTTTTTACCGTGTATTTCCGGGGTCTAGTGTAGTAGTTAAGTTCTGTATGAACTATAAAAAGTTATGATATATTTACCGTATATAACCGTCTTAAGTTTTATTATATACCCTATTATTTTTATTAAAAGATAAATCGTTTAATGTACTCCAGAACCCTACGACAACAGTGACACACCGAACCCTTCCGGGGCAAATCTTCCACCACCATAATTGTCAGGGTTACTATCAGACCTTAGTCCTCTCAACTGTCCTCACTGTTATTACCTTCTTTATAAATCTGTCCCTCTACTTAGTAGTCATGATACGGTCTTTCTCCCGCTCGTAGAGACTTTGGGCACACCGAGTACTAGTCTGTAAAACACGTCGTCGACATTTCCTTACTGTCTCTTTATATGATTCCTCTTCTGTCTTCTGTACCTCCTTTTTCTTATGTACTTTTAAATAAGTAATTTCTTATAACACTTTTACTATTCATTAAAGTTTTGTCGAAAAGATTCTAATTTTGTTGATCAAACTCATCTAAAAAAGGACACCGTCCTGGAAGTCTAAGACACAAGAAATTAAACTACGAAAAAATGACTTTATAATGTAAAAATATATAAATTTATTTTATAACGTGAGTTATATTAAATTCTCTTTCTTCCATCTCTCCCTTTACTCTTTACGGACTTCTAAATACAGACTCTCTCGAAGAAACACTACTCTACCTTCTTCCCTTTTTTATCGTTGTTCTTTTTTACAGTTACCCTCATTTCAGATCATTTTTCAATTCAGACATCTTAAAAGTTTTTCCCCATGTTGTATGTAAAATCTAAATTAAGCGGTTAGTAAGAAAGTTTCAGAATCATAATCATCATAATATGGTAATAGTATGATTTCTATCCCCTTAGTTCCGGGTACCTAAGAAACACTAAATGAGGATACATTCCATTTTTCGTTTCGGTTTTAAGTTTTGTTAGACTGAGGTCAGTAGTACGGGAAAGATATCCGTCACTCAAGGTTCACCATTTTACAACCCCCCTGCTTATCTCCGTAACAACTCACTGAAGTTTATTTAGTCTCTCTATGTATTATTATTATTTGTTGATAATATCATATGACATACCCCAGTCAGAAACCTACTGAAAACCTTCGATGAAAGTAATGTAGTACCTTTCTATGACAGTTTATGACTCGACCTGTCTCAACTCGTCGGTCTACAGTCTTGCCAGTCAATTTTGTTGGTATGTTTACTTTCATGTATTATTAACTCCGAAATAAGTGAATGACATTATCACGTTCGTTCTCCGGTTTTTCTTTCACGACCGAAGTAATTCCAGGGTAAGGAGTTACTTACCGTAACCCGTTTCCAGTGTTAGTAGTAATGTCTTCGTCCCGTAAGAGAGAGAGAACGGTCCCTCGGGACTTGTTTTCCAATGATGACCAAACCAAACCTAAACCCCCTCTCTGATCCCCGTGTCTCCCTTCTAGTTCCTTTTCTTGATTCTCACGTTTTATGAATTTTGACTCGAAATGACCTCTTTATGGTGATCACAAAGAGATCACCTCGTTATGGTTCCCTAGTAAAGTACGTTTCTACCTGTGTTATTTCCCGTCTTTACCATACCTGGATTGTCTTCGCCTTCTATAATTCTTCTCCACCGTTCTTATGTATCTTCTTGACATGTTTTTTCTAGAATTACTTGGGTTATTGGTACTACCACACTATTCAGTAGATCTCGGTGTAGGACCTCACGTTTCACTTCACCTGGAATCCTTCGTAGTGACGCTTGTTTCGATCACGTCTACTACTTTAAGATGGACTCGTTAAAGTTTATGATTTTCTACTACGCGAATCTCACGACGTGAGTTATACACTTTGTTAAACTTTTGAGTCGACACCGGTGTCCTGACCTTTTCCAGTCAAAAGTAAGGTTAGGGTTTCTTTCCGTTACGATTTCTTACAAGTTTGATCGCGTGTTAACGTGAGTAGAGTGTACGACCGTTTCATTACGAGTCTTAAGAGGTTCGATCTGAAGTTATCATGTACCGGACTCTTGAAGGTCTACAAGTCCGACCTAAATCTTTTCCGTTTGATCTCTAGTTTAATGGTTGTAGGCAACCTAGTATCTTTTTCGTTCTCTTAAGGTCTTTTTGTAGATGAAGACGAAGTGACTGATGCGATTTCGGAGACTGACACACCTAGTCTTGTTTGGCGTCTTTTAAGAATTTTGTTACTCTTATGGTCTGGTGGTACAGATGGAGGACTCTTTGGACATACGTACAATTCTTTGTTCTCAATCTTGACCTGTACCTTGTTACCTGACCAAGGTTTAACCCTTTCCTCATCTAGTTTCGACATATAACAGTGGGACGAATAAATTGAAATCCGTCTCATGTATTACACTTTACGGTCCGACTTACTTCGTGTTCGACCTTAGTTCTAACGGTCCCCCTTTATAGGTATTGGAGTCTATACGTCTACTGTGTTGTGAATACCGTCTTTCACTTCTCCTTGATTTCTCGGAGAACTACTTTTAGTTTCTCCTCTCAAATTTTTCGACCAAATTTTGAGTTGTAAGTCTTTTGATTCTAGTACCATAGGTCAGGGTAGTGAAGTACGTTTATCTACTCCTTTGTCACCTTTGTCACTGTCTGAAATAACAAAACCCGAGGTTTTAGTTACGTCTACCACTGACATCGGTACTGTAAGTTTCTGTAAACGAGGAACCTTCTTTTAGATACCGGTTGGATCTGTCGTATAATTTTTCGTCTCTGTAATGAAACACCTGTTTCCAGACATGTCAGTTTCGATAACAAAAAGGTCATCGGTACGCGCCTACACTCTCAGTCTAGTATTTCTTTCGACTCATTACTTTTTAACTACGAAAACTTGGCACCACAACTTCTGAGAACTCTCATAGAACCTGAGGATCTAGTTTGGTCGGTCAGGATTTCCTTTATTTAGAACTTATAAGTAACCTTCCTGACTACGACTTCGACTTCGAGGTTATGAGACCGGTGGACTGCGTTTCTTGACTGAGTAGACTTTTCAGGAGCTACGACCCTTTCTAACTTCCGTCCTCTTCTTCCTCTGCTGTCTCGTACTCTACCAACCTACCGTAGTAACTGAGCTACCTGTACTCAAACTCGTTCGAGACCCTCAACCACTAGCTATCTCTTCGGACCGCACCACGTTTAGTACCCCAGTATCACTCAACCTGTGTTGACTCTCTGACTTGACTTTACAGTTTTACACAAAAATTCGCGGGGGGGGGGGGGTTTCTACCAGACCTACTCTAGTAATTCTCTCCGGATCCGGTTCCCGGAGGTTATTCCTCCGGACATTTACCTCCGTTGACCCGACTTTACGTCGATACACATTCATTGTCACACCGACGGACCCACCCCGTCCCCAGTCCAGAACCTGACGTCGAGGAGACGTGCGTTACGTGACTTAGACGTCACCACGGCCGTCGAAAGGGGGTACTCTGAACGGTGCCTTTGTGAAACATTGAAACATCCCAGACCTCCTAAACCGGACCTCGGTCTGAAGATCCGATGTTTAGTGCGACGTCTATAAAAAGTTGCGATTATCCTGAACCACCGTCGGTTGTGTTTAGACCGAAAACTGTTTGAAGTACCACTTTCTACCATTGATTTTAATATCAGTCCTTTTTGTTGTTCGAACTTTCGTAGAAATTTCATCTTCAGTGAAGTGTGTAAAGTCCTTCGTCTCCCCCTTTGTTCAGTCACACTTCACTCTTTAAATTCAACTCCTTTCGTAAGTCACACCTTTGTTCAGATACTACCAGACTTAATATATTGAATAGTGACAATTATACGTGTACGTACGTACGAGTCACAGATTCAGTGGAGACTGAGAACACTGGAGTACCTGACATCGGGGGGTCCGAGGAGACAGGTACCCTAAAAGATCCGTTCTTATGACCTCACCTAACGGTAGAGGAGGAGGTCCCCGAGAAGGACTGAGTCCCTGACTTGAACACAGAAGTCGTAACCGTCCACCTAAGAAATGGGGACTAGGTGGACTCTTCGTATAATTATACGTATGAGGGCCTACAAGTTCGACCAAAATCTTTTCCGTCTCCTTGGTCTCTAGTTTAACGGTTGTAGGCGACCTAGTACCTTTTTCGTTCTCTCAAGGTCTTTTTGTAGATAAAGACGAAATAACTGATACGGTTTCGGAAACTGACACACCTAGTATTATTTGACACCTTTTAAGACTTTCTCTACCCTTATGGTCTAGTGGATTGGACGGAGAACTCTTTAGACATACGTCCAGTCCTTCGTTGTCAATCTTGACCTGTACCTTGTTGTCTGACCAAGGTTTATCCTTTTCCTCATGCAGTTCCGACATATAACAGTGGGACGAATAAATTGAAGATACGTCTCATGTAGTACTCTTTGCGACCTGACCTTCTTTGTGTTCGACCTTAGTTCTAACGGCCCTCTTTATAGTTATTGGAGTCTATACGTCTACTGTGGTGGGAATACCCTCTTTCACTTCTCGTTGATTTTTCGGAGAACTACTTTCACTTTCACCTCTCACTTTTTCAACCGAATTTCGAGTTGTAAGTCTTTTACTTCTAGTACCGTAGACCAGGGTAGTGAAGTATCCTTTATCTACCCCTTTGTCACCTTTGTGACAGTCTGAAATAAAAAAACCCGAAGTCTTAGTGACGTCTACCACTGACGTCGGTACTTTAATTTTCTGCGAATGAGGAACCTTCTTTTCAATCCTGGTTGGATCTATCATATAAGTTTTCGTCTTTGTAATGAAACGGCTGATTCCAGGCAGATCAGTTTCGATACCAAAAAGGACACCAGTACATACCTACACGCTCAACCTAACATTTCTTCCGACTCGCGGTTTCTTAACTACGAAAACTTAACACCACAACCTCTTCTGAGAACTCCCAGGGAACCTGACGTTCCTCTAGGTTGGTCAGGTAAGACTTCCTCTGGTTGGGACCATAAAGAAACTTCCTTACTACGATTTCGACTTCGAGGTCATGAAACCGGTGGAGTAGGCTTCTCAGCTGAGTAACCTTTTCTGAGACTACGACCCTCTCTAATTCCCGTCCTCCTCTTCCCCTGCTGGGTCCTACTCTACCGACCTACCGTAGTGCCTGAGCTACCTGCACACAGACTCACTTGAGGCCCTCAACCACTACCTGTCCCTCCGGACCGCACGACGCTAAGTACCCCAGCGTTTCTCAGCCTGTGCTGACTCGCTGACTTGACTTGACTTGTCAATGTGTTACTGACGAGAGGGATAACTAGAAGTATCTGTGGATAGATAGATATCTATACACATGTACATACGTACATACAACCCCTTCCTTTACCGTCGGGTGAGGTCACAAGAACGGACCTCTTAGGGTCCCTGCCCCCTCGGACCACCCGACGGAAGATACCCCAGTGTATCTCAGCCTGTGCTGACTTCACTGAATCGTCGTCGTACGTACATATACATATTAAAATTCTAGATAAAATACCAGATATATTAAGCGACATTTTAAGACATCAACTACCGTTGGAAATGAATTAATATCCATTGTTGACATTCGAGGACCACCTGTTTTGAAACAGAAAGATTTATAAGACATATTGACTGTAGAACCATATATTATTTGACAGTTAATTATAAAAATAGATTAAATATGAGGTTGTTGACAAAATTGAGTTTGACATTGAACTGTTCCTATAGACTTAACTCATCTTGTATTTTTCTACAATTGATCTTCAATAGGGACCCTAGTAAACAGAATATTTACCCTCATGAGATATAATACTCAAAATAACTACTTTTATATAATGGTCCCAGGAGTTTCGTTTGACTTCGGGTCTTTTTGGATTGAATTTTCACGAGATCACAAAATAGTATCACAATTATGAATGTAAGATGAAGGAGACTCTTTCATATGAATATATTTGCTTCTTACGTATAGTATACTTTTATTATCTTATACAGTCATGGGATTAATTCTCGACAAAAATGAGAGTTACCATTTCGTCCCGATAGATAGTTATTAAAATCACAGGTTTCAAATTTTTAAGATTGTGATTGATTAAGAATGATCAAAGGAAACCGTACACGGACACACGACTCAGCGAAGTCAACACAGACTGAGAAACGTTGGGATCTGGTATCATACAGTCCTAGGAGACAGGTACCCTGAGAGATCCGTTCTTATGACCTCACCCGTCGGTACGGAAGAAGGTCCCCTAGAAGGACTGTCTCCCTGACTTGGGTACAGACGATACGGAGGACGTAAACGTCCACCCAGGAAATGGTGATCGTAGTGGGCCCTTCGGGTTAAAGGAAACCAGCAGTCATTAGATGTAAACCAGGTGATCCTAAAAAAACAAACCCAGTAGTCAAGTCAAGTCAAGTCAACGAGTCAACACAGACTGAGAAACCTGGGGTACTTAGCGTCGTACGGTCCGGAGGGACAGGTAGTGGTAGAGGACCTCAAGTGAGTTTGAGTACAGGTAGCTCAACCACTACGGTAGGTCGGTAGAGTAGCAGACAACAGGGGAAGAGGAGGGTAAGGGTTAGGGAGGGTCGTAGTCTCAGAAAAGGTTACTCAGTTGAGAAGCGTGCTCCACCGGTTTCATGACCTCAGAGTCGAAACCGTAGTCAGGAAGGTTTCTTTAGGGTCCCGACTAGAGGAAATCTTACCTGACCAACCTAGAGCAACGTCAGGTTCCCTGAGAGTTCTCAGAAGAGGTCGTGGTGTTAACTTTTCGTAGTTGAGAAGCCGCGAGTCGGAAGAAGTGTCAGGTCGAGAGTGTAGGTATGTACTGGGGACCCTTTCGTGTCGGAACTGATCTGCCCGGAAACGACATTGCAGCGACGAAAAGTTATACGACAGATCCACCCAGTATCGAAAGGAAGGTTCGTCATTCGCAGAAAATTAAAGTACCGACGTCAGTGGTAGACGTCACTAAAACCTCGGGGGTTTTTATTGTAGACTATGACAAAGGTGACAAAGGTGTAGATAAAGGGTACTTTACTACCCTGGTCTACGGTACTAGAAGCAAAAGACTTACAACCCGAAATTCGGTTGAAAAGGTGAGAGGAGAAAGTGAAAGTAGTTCTCCGAAAAATCAAGGAGAAGTGAGAGACGGTATTCCCACCACAGTAGACGTATAGACTCCAATAATTATAAAGAGGGCCGTTAGAACTAAGGTCGAACACGAAGAAGGTCGGGTCGCAAACACAGTATGTCCAGAAATCTTATAACTAAGTCAACGAATGTCCAATTAAAATTCTAACATGGAATTTTTAGATCTCTCAGACAAATCTTCAATCTTTTAGGGCTTTCACCCGGGTGTTTACATACATTTTTAATAACTGACCATAACTCTTTATCGACACGAAAAATTCAACACANAAAAGTTATACGACAGATCCACCCAGTATCGAAAGGAAGGTTCGTCATTCGCAGAAAATTAAAGTACCGACGTCAGTGGTAGACGTCACTAAAACCTCGGGGGTTTTTATTGTAGACTATGACAAAGGTGACAAAGGTGTAGATAAAGGGTACTTTACTACCCTGGTCTACGGTACTAGAAGCAAAAGACTTACAACCCGAAATTCGGTTGAAAAGGTGAGAGGAGAAAGTGAAAGTAGTTCTCCGAAAAATCAAGGAGAAGTGAGAGACGGTATTCCCACCACAGTAGACGTATAGACTCCAATAATTATAAAGAGGGCCGTTAGAACTAAGGTCGAACACGAAGAAGGTCGGGTCGCAAACACAGTATGTCCAGAAATCTTATAACTAAGTCAACGAATGTCCAATTAAAATTCTAACATGGAATTTTTAGATCTCTCAGACAAATCTTCAATCTTTTAGGGCTTTCACCCGGGTGTTTACATACATTTTTAATAACTGACCATAACTCTTTATCGACACGAAAAATTCAACCACAGACGGGAGGTTGACGAATGAGATGGTGGGACCGATCCTGTCTGTAAATACGGTGTCGGACCCGAGACGACTATAAACACAAACACTAAGAATTGAATGTTTGTTAAATTGAATCCCTTAATCTATAAGGTAGACTAAGGAAAATTCTTACTTTATATTTGGGTCGTACAAATTTATGTATCTGTATAAAGTGATCGTAGACCAAGACGGGGTTAGATAATCCGGATCATTTATTCTTTCTCTTATACACTGATGTCGGGGATTTACCGTGTGTCGCCGTAAAACCCGTGACCTATTTATAAAACTCATCATAGAGACTTCAATTCCTAAGTCCTTGATCAGTAAAAAATTAAAAGGTAAAAATTCACGAACTCTTAAAAAAGAAAAAAATCTTTACTTTATGTATCAAGTCTATTTTTACCGAACTATAAAAAAATCAAACCCACAACACAGTCATAAAACTGTCCACCGATCTTTGGTTTTAAAACCTTGAAACGATGTCTTTAACGACTGTGATGGCAAATTAGGAAAATACGAGTGTTAATATTCACGAAACCAGAAATCCTTCCACGTACCCTAGACTTAATAATATGATTCCCTTTACTCCTTTAGATACGAGTTGTTAATATACAATTAATACGTCCACAACAATCCAATAAGTCTGTATAATTATTACTCATAGGTATTAATTCTAAATATCGATAATATCAAAATGTCGACAAAGAAAGTCACTCATTTCCGAACCATATAATCAGGTACTACTTATAAAATTGGTACTATAGACGGATTCTTTTTGTTACTACTCTGTAGTATTTTCCCAAACTTAGGATAGTCAATTATGACTTATGTGAATTTGTTATTGTTTTTTTACGTAATTTCTAATTTGTAAGAGACAATTATGGATATCTTTATAATCTTACTATGACTTTAAAATTAAATACGACAATCAATAAAACCGTCATATTTAGAACTCTCTGAGAAAATTTTGTATTTTGTTTACTAAAGTTCTAATTTTGTACTAAATAGTGTTAGTAATTTTATCACCTTAAATTTTAAGATGAATCTTAATATAAATTTTTTATTTAAGAAACCTAAATATTAAAATTATATCTACGGATCAAAAAGGTCCGTAGGCCTCGTTCATCTCTAGTTTACTGAACTAATCCGAAAGTAACATTCTTGTCCTTACTTTATATAAAAGGAAACGTAATCTGTCCCAAATGAAGAAATGTTGGTAGTGAACACCTTCATTGTTAACACTTTCACTTCAACACTTGACCAATAGAAAAATGACACCCGTTGTTTAGAAGAACTCAGTTAGAAGTACAAATTTGAAATACGAAAACAAATTTCTAAGTGTAAACCAAACAACACATTAACTCTCAAAAGTGTTAGAAGGGAACGGGTAGAAGTTATCGTCAACTCTGTTGGGGTCTCCTTCTATTTATCCGTCAAAATAAATGGGTGTTGCTTTATGTGTCAAATCCCATATTAAACGGGATAATTCAGATTAGTCACCGGTGTGTCAACTAATACGTTTCCATCTGAAATAGGTCATTGTCGACCAAATTAACTTTCCCCCTGTAAATAAAATGAGTCGTTCTCTTTCAGGTCACAAAGAATCCAGACGTTAAAATAAGTAAATTGAAGGACCGTTACTAGACTAAACCAATTTCGGAAGATATCGGTCTTTTCATTTTACATTCGTACGTTTGTGTTCTTAGTACTTGTTAAACTAAATTGAACATACAGATGTAGAATATTACCTTGCTGGAAAACCTCACGAGTGTTCCGATTGTCCCGTCTTATTTGGAAAAAAAAAAAAGACTATATTTATGTCCGTCGTGACAGTACACTTACATTGTTTACCTTTAGTCTAACAGGGATCAATTAATCATGGTTTACCACCTTTTGGGTTGGAGATTAGATAACGGTTTGGTGATCTTGTGTCGTTTGTCGTGTCAGTTCGTTGCCTTTAAAGAGTCACATAGATTTAATGACATATTTTATTTCTGGGTCAAAGATTTTGGTTACTTTTCTAAAGGTGTTAAAGTTATACTATGTCTCCATACATTATACCCATGATAGTTTCCTATAAAGTAAACGGTCTTTTCCTTGGGTTTTAACTTAGTAGGTTCACCACAAATCCTCTGAATATTCGTAAGACCAACAATTCCTGTTCAAATTTCTGTTGTACGGTTAAATGTGTTCTTTTCTACTTTTTATCCTCATCCGAAAGTAAATCATACTCCTTAACGAAAATTCACTTTTTCTCAAAGTCTATATATTACTATATATCAAAACACCAATCTTTACACGAAATTACATTATTAATAAATTAGTGATATATAATAATATATTATGTTATTATGACTCGTGTTTTTCAGAGAATAAAAACAAAGGAATCGATCTTGATACACTTTCACTTTCACAATCAAAGAGTCAGTATAGACTGAGAAATGTCGGGAAACCTGACATCAGGTGGTCCGAGGAGACAGGAACCTTAAGAGGTTTCTTATGACCTCACCCATCAGTAAAGGAAGAGGTCCCCTGGAAGAGGTGGGTCCTAACTAAGACCCATAGGACATAACGGTCGTCTAAGAATGGGTAGACTCGGTGGTCTCTTCGATCTTGATTTTAGAGTGTGATTTAAAATATGACCCATATAATTGATGTTATTTGTTATCAGGTTTACTACTGTCTTTTTCTCGTTAAATTTAGTTAATGACATCGTACCCCGAAGGGTCCACTGAGTCCCCATTTCTTAGGAGGACGTTTACGTCCTCTATACTCAAGCTAGGGACCCAGACATTCTAAAGACCTCTTCTTTACAAGAGTAGATGTGTCACTGAGGAATCTCCTGTTTCCAAGAGGTAGACCTTGTAAGATGAGTTGTTCCGGAGTGTAAAAATTATATCTTATTACCTCTTCCTTTACCGTTGGGTGAGGTCACAAGAACGGACCTCTTAGGGTCCCTACCCCCTCGGACCACCCAACGGTAGAGACCCCAGCGTGTCTCAGCCTGTGCTGACTTCACTGAATCGTCATCGTCGCTACTCCTTGATTTCTCGGAGAAGTACTTTCACTTTTTCGAGAGAATTTTGACTTGTAAGTCTTCCGATTCTGTACCGTAGGTCAGGGTAGTGAAGTACGGTTTATTTACCCCTTTGTTACCTTTGACACTGTCTGAAATAAAAGAACCCGAGGTTTTAGTGACCTCGTCACCTGCCACTGACTCGGTCCTTTAATTTTCTGTAAACGAGGAGCCTTCTTTCCGATACTGTTTGAATCTGTCGTACAATTTTTTCGTCTCTGTGATGAAACGAATGTTTCCAGACAGATCAGTTTCGATACCAAAGAGGTTATCAGTAAATACCTACACTCGCAACCTGATATTTCTTCGACTCGCGACTTCTTAACTACGAAAACTTGACACCACAATCTCTTCTGAAACCTCTCAGGGAACCTGAGGATCCTCCAGTTTGGTCAGTTAAGAACTCCTGTATTTGAGACTTATAAGTAACCTTCCTGACTACGATTTCGACTTCGAGGTTATGAAACCGGTGGACTACATTTCTGGACTGAATAATCTTTTCTAGGACTACGACCCGTTCTAATTTCCGTCCTCTTCCCCTGTTGTCTCCTACAGGGGAATAAACCCCTGTAGGGGTTGGCGCTACCAACCTACCGTAGTGGTTGGGTTTCCTGTACTCACACTCGTTCGAGACCCTCTACAGTTTCCTGTCCCTTCGGACCGCACGACACCAGGTACCCCAGTGTTTCTCGACCTGTACTGACTCGTTGACTTTTTGTTGGTGTTTAAGTAACCTTCCTGACTACGTCTCCGACTTCGACGTCTTGAAACCAATGAACTGTGTTTCTCGACTCAGTGACCTTTTCTGGGATTATGACTAACTTCCGTCCTCCTCTTTCCCCAGTTATCTCCCACTCTATAAACCTACCGTAGTGACTGAGTTACATGTATTCAAACTCGTTTACGACCCTCTATCACTTCCTGTCCCTTCGGACCGTACGAAGTCAAGTACTCCAGTTTTTCTCAACCTATACTCACTCACTGACTTATTTTTGTCGTTGTTTCCTAGTGGTAGATATTCTGACTTTAAAGAATTATCTTCTAGACTAGGAGATTTGATAATAAGATACAATGTCTTCCGACGTACCGTGACCTCGCAACCGACGTGTACCTGTAGTGGTCTACCAGTCATGTCTTTAGTCTAACTAATATAAGAAACGTCGGTTTCTACCTCTTCGAGATATGTCAGACGTTTTTGTTCTGACCCTCGACTGACACCGAGTCTAGTACTTGAGGAATAACGGTTACAGTCTGAATTTAACTTCTTTCATCCCTTTTGGTAACTCCATTTTGATTTAGTTTAGGGAATACTAATATGTTACCTTCACTGTTTATCTAAGTTCCCTAATCTACACTATCTGTCTCAAGGACTTCTTGATACCTGTCTCCAAGTACTGTGACATACTCCTTCCCTAGTTCTGGTAAGGATTCTTTTTCTTTACGTTTTTCCGTTTTACCAACAGACTCCTCCGGAATGTTTATCGACTCTTTTCTTCTCTTCACTTTCCGTTTCCTCTTTTCCTTTCTATATGGGTAAACTTACGTCTCATGGTTTCTTATTGTTCCTCTCTATTCTTTCGGAAGGAGACACTAGTTACGTTTCTTTATCTCCTTTGGTTATCTTACCCTTTCTGATCTCTAGAGAAGTTCTTTTAGTCTCTATGGTTCCCTTATAAAGTACGTTTCTACCCGTGTTATTTCCTGTCTATACGATACCCGGATTTTCCTCGTCTTCTATAATTCTTCTCCACCGTTCTTATGTGTCTTGATATGTTTTTTCTAGAAGTACTGGGTCTATTAGTACCACCACGCTAGTGAGTGGATCTCGGTCTGTAGGACCTTACGTTTCAGTTCACCCGGAATCCTTCCTAGTGATACTTGTTTCGATCACTTCCACTAACTTAAGGTCAACTTCATAAACTTGAGGATTTTCTACTACGACACTTTCACGATGTGAGTTATACGGTCGTTTAAACCTTTTGAGTCCTCACCGGTTTTCCAGTGAAAAGTAAGGTTAGGGTTTCTTTCCGTTACAGTTTCTTACGAGTTTGATGACGTGGTGTCGTGAGTAGAGTGTACGATCGTTGTATTACGAGTTATAAGAGGTTCAGTTCGAAGTTGTCATACACTTGGCACTTGAAGGTCTACAGGTTCGACCTAAATCTTTTCCGGTTCTTGGTCTCTAGTTTAACGGTTGTAAGCAACCTAGTAGCTTTCTCGTTCTCTTAAGGTCTTCTTGTAGATGAAGACGAAATAACTGATACGGTTTCGGAAACTGACACACCTAGTGTTGTTTGATACCTTATAAGAAGTTGTCTACCCTTATCGTCTGGTGGACTGAACGGAGGACACTTTAGACATACGACCAGTTCTTCGTTGTCAATCTTGACCCGTACCTTGTTGTCTGACCAAGGTTTAGCCCTTTCCTCATGTAGTTCCGACATATAACAGTGGGACGAATAATTTGAATATACGTCTAATGTAGTACTCTTTAATACCCGACCTACTTCGTGTTCGACCTTAGTTCTCAAAGTCCTCTTTAGAGTTATTGGAGTCTATACGTCTACTGTGGTGGGAATACCGTCTTTCACATCTCCTTGATTTCTCGGAGAACTACTTTCACTTTCTCCTCTCACTTTTTCAACCCAATTTTGAGATGTAAGTCTTTTGATTCTAGTACCGTAGACCAGGGTAGTGAAGTACCGTTTATCTACCCTTTTGTTATCTTTGTCACTGTCTGAAATAAACCCCCCCCACGAGGTCTTAGTGACGTCTACCACTGACATCGGTACTTTAATTTTCTACGAACGAGGAACCTTCTTTTGGATACTGGTTGGATCTCTCGTATAATTTTTCGTCTCTGTAATAAAACGTCTTTTTCAAGACGTATCAGTTTCGATGTCAAAAAGGTCATCAGTACATACCTACACTCTCAACCTGATATATCTTTTGACTCGTGGATTCTTAAATACGAAAACTTGACACCACAATTTGTTCTAAGAATTCTCAGGGAACCTGTCGTTCCTCTAGGTCGGTCAGGTAGGATTTCCTTTAGTCAGGACTTATAAGTAACCTTCCTGACTACAACTTTAACTTTGAGTAGTTATGAAACCGGTGGACTACGTTTCTTGACTGAGAACCTTTTCTAGGAGTACGACCCTTTCTGACTGCCGTCCCCATGTTCCCCTGTTGTCTCCTACTCTACCAACCTATCGTAGTGGTTGGGTTACGTTCACTCAAACTCGTTCGAGACCCTCAACCATTACCTGTCCCTACGGACCACACGAAGTCGGGTAACCCAGTGCTGACTCGTTGACTTGACTTAACTACAATGTCTTTACTTCGAAAAATTGACACATAGTAAATGATCCCATCTACCGAATAATAGAAAATCAATAGATATTTACAATGGTTTTCACAAATAAAGAGACTAAGAAGGGTATTGATTGAAATAGACGATTAAGTAATATGTGACTAGACTCTTCTTGTCGTAGGTATGGTCATTAAATGTAATAAAAGTAAAAGATGTAATAAAAATTATGGTGTTTGGGGGGTTTAAGATAAGGATAAAAACAAGAGAAAGGAGGGAGAGAACATTTCTAATAATTACGACTCTAGTCTCTATTTATAAGATAAAATGAAACTGATCGTCAACGAACTACACCTGATATAACACAAACTGACCGTTTAAGACTCTAAACTCTTTTGATGGCGTAATTCATAAATAAAAAATTCGGTTTAATATCATAGTGTGATAAATATCTCTTGGTCAAAACTTAACCTCAATCGTTTTCTTAATAATGAAGACACACTAAATCCTTTCAAACCGAGGACCCTCTTAGTTCCGAAGAAAATCCACTTCTCAGTAGACACAATCCCCAAGAAGAATAATGATGTGTGACTTTTGAGTACCTCTCAAACTTCGGTTTAATTAGGATATATTGTTGGGGGGTATAACATTAAAGTCACACGTATTCCCCTAAGTATTAAATGAGGATACGAAAAGTTAATTATATAATTAACGACCGATTAGAAAATTTGTTCGACGGTTTTAAAATCTTTAAAACCTCGTAAGATCGAAGTCAGGAGACTCTTTTTTTGTTTGTTTTACACATCTTAGAGTAAAGACCTCAATATTCAGGTTACCACTAAAAGACACACACTTGAAACGATCTGAGACACTTCATGGACCACAAGGTCGTCAAACAGGACATTTTAATTACGAGTGTGAAGTATTCTTTCATGTATACATTTTGTAACGGTTGAAGTACTTTTAAATGAAATGATATCCGGGTAACGTTCGATAATCTTTTCTCTATGTATATGAAATGTAAATATAAAATTAATAAATCTTAAAGTAATAAAAAGTTTAAGTTAAAGTTTTCAAACTTAGTAATCATTTGGAAGTCTTCTAACCTATAAATACTCGTACCCTTATAAAGCATTAATGATTTATTGACACCAACACCAAATCAACGATTCAGCACAGACTGAGAACGCTAGGGTCCGTTCCCCTAAGAGATCCGTTCTTATGACCTCACCCACCGGTAAAGGAAGATGTCCCATAGAAGGACTGGGTCCTTAACTTGGGACCAGAGGACGTAAGGTCCGTCCAAGAAATGGCTGATTCGATACTCCATCCAGTAAATTAAATTAAATAAAAATTATATTCTTTTTCCTCTATTAAAATTGTCCTACCGTATGTCTACCTGAAAATGTAATTAAATAAAAAGTCGATGTATTGATGTTACTTTTAATTTCCGTTTTTATAAACACGTATCAGAGAAGTTTTTCTACAATTTTTCAATTATTTACGGAGATTGTCTTATAAGTTTAGTCCATAGAAATCGTTAAATTTTCACGACTCAAGTGAAAAAAAAAATTCTTAGTTTAAGATAAAAAATTAGAATTCTACATAATCGTTAAAGTTTTTAGTGTATTATTCTGAAAGCCTCGACTTTTCAATACTCTGTTCATTAAAAAAAATTTCAATTTCTTTTTTATATCTGTTTCTATAATGGTGTTATTTTCTTACATTCATCTAACATTTTAATATTAAACTCGATCAGAGTTTTACTACTTATTCCATTATTTACAAGATGTACACATAATTCATGTTTTCTTATCAAATCTCTTTTAGTAAAGAGAAAATTATTAGACAAAGTGTCCTACCGAGTATTCTGAAAGTTACTCTACGTTTGTTCCCAATGAGGTAAGTCCCTGATTTCAAACTTCTCGACTACAAGACGGAACACCACCCCTTCCGTTCTTGTTTTAGCAGTAAAACTACTCTTCGTTTACTACTACCATCATTTCTATTTGCGAGTTACTTGTACTTGAACTCGTTTGGGGCCCCTCTGTCACTTCCTGTCCCTTCGGACCTTACGACAGGGACCCCAGTCTGTATTGACTCGCTGACTTGTTGTTGCTGTTGTTTTTGGGTATCTCGTTATAATACTATTCCAGTCTTGAACTTCTCTTACGAAGACGTGGAGTGACATGTAATGTCTCCATGTGCCGTTGAAACCTTGGAGAGAGTGGGACCGATATGGTTGGGGTTACAATGTTTGATATATGGTTCGTTACCTGTGTCGAGAAAGCCACACCTTCTACCTTTTCACAGTCAAGTCTTCGTTTGTCTTCAAAAACCTAGGTAAAGGTCCCCTGTGGTTTAAATTTTGAAGAATGTCTCCGTAAGAAGTACCATTACTTGACCACTTTATCTAAGATCACAACAAATCAGTGACTCAGTACAGACCGAGACACACTGGGGTACTTGTTGTCCTACGATCCGAAGGGACAGGAAGGAATAGAGGACCTCAAACGAGTTTAAGTACAGGTAACTCAGTCGCTATGATAGATTGGTAGAGTAGGAGATATTGGGGGAAGAGGAGGACGGAAGTTAGAAAGGGTTGTCGTCCCAGAAAAGGTTACTTAACCGAAAAGTGTAGTGCCACCGGTTTCATAATCTCGAAGTCAAAGTCGTAGTCAGGAAGGTTACTTATAAGTACCAACTAAAGGAAATTCACTTTATAAGATCATCGTTAAGATGTATCGTAATTAACACATATATATATAAGATTTCTCAAACGGATTCCTGTTGGTTTTAACTGAACGTTTACTTTTAGACGTCGTCTTTTAAGATAGGTCGCCAAAGATTTACGGTATCAACTCAAAGTTAAGTATCATAGTATGGTTTTCAATATATATACTTTTAAAGATTTACGTTTTATATTATATGTGAAATTACCTCTTATAGTTATGTCTATTTAGATTTTCTTTTATTCTAAGGGTTCATATAAAACGGAATGTCTTTCGTAGTTGATAAAATTTAAGATAGAGGGAGGTTTTTTAAGGAAATTGGTTTAGTCTTTTATTACCGTAGTACGTAATTCAACTGTTTTACTAAAGTTTACATACGATTTGGTTTTTACTTATTAAATTGATATTTACATGTCTCACAATAGACGTGTCTGATAGTGACTAAAAGTTCACACTTTATATTGACACAGTGAGTGTCATCCTCGGGAACGATATGTTATACTCTTTGGTTAAGCTAGAACAATTCTCAGGTCGAAGATATTACTTCAAATCTTGAGGTTCCCATCTAACCGAACCCAGTAATTTAGATTGAAGTCATTTGTCATTAGTTAACCTTACTTTCTTTCTCCTTTGTTAGTTTATCTCCCGACTTAATAAGATCTCTTTTCTCGTCGTACCTTTTTGTTAAGACTAGACTCGATGGATCCATTAAAATTGAAAATTTAATTAGAATAAATCGTGGAAAATAGAGATAGATCCAAATCAAATTTTACTGACTAGGGTCTTATAATAATTATAAAGTTGATAACTTCTCAACTACTAGGTCTGTACTAAATAATAGTACTTTAGTACAAAGAAATCCCTTTTTGGTACGTACATAAGATATATGAATGACCTCCACAACTATAAACCCAATAAGAATTGACCAAAAGGTTTAGAACATGAAACAAAAATTCAAGGCATAAAAGACAAAGATTCAGAACTTAGATTTTTAATTTACTAATAACTTGTTAGAAGTCTGTAAATAAGAACCTTTTATAACCGACAATTTAATCGATGTAATTACTTATCCTAAAGTGTAATAAATTTGAAAATTACATAAAAAGACACGTAACCCACTTTAAATAAAATATTTCGAACTCGATACAACATCTTAAGCTCCAATGACCGTTCTGTATGATAATTTAAATTTTATACAAAAATGTACACACGTTTAAAGTACAAGGATTATGGAGACACAAAAGGACATCACGATACATTCGACATGGGTATTAGAACCTCATATTGGCGTCCTGTCACTTTGAACGAATACTACTAAAACTTCTCTCACCTCTTTCCCACATTAAATTAATATTTCCTTAGACTAGACGTACCCTTTGGTGAATGGGTCGTAGACGACGAAGACGACGAGACTAGGGGTACTCTTCGTAGTCCTTCACTTTGTTTCAGTGTACTCTTGTGATTCAAGAACACCCTTAAGTTATATTTTACCAATTTTTGACACGTCCCCTAGTCCTTGCTTTTTAATATCCTTGTGGCACTTTCGTCAAGGTTAGTCACACCCCCTTTGACTTACCGTCCCGAAGATTTAAACAAACTACCATACGTTCAAAGGGACATGAATGTAGTATATTTACGTTTTACTGTTCAAATCAAATGAGTGAGAAAAGACATTGGGACGTTAGACAAAAGAACAAAGTTGTAGAAAAGGAGGTCTAAGATCTTTAAAGGACATGCGGTCCAGTTTACGAACCGGCTAACAATTACAATAGAGAAGTCGGAAACACTTTTGGTTTGTTTCTTCTAAACGTCAAATTATTATTAGACAATCTTATAAGAAACTTAGTTCTTTCTGTAATTGGCCTGTATAAAGTTTTCCCGTTACAGATCCCCGTCTTCACATCATTTACTCGTTTTCATTAGATACGATTGTGTTAGTAAATTTCGGATTGGTTCGTACTGTATTTTCTCTTCACAAAACCTATAATTTGCTTATCGACAACTTCAAGGTTCGTTCTCAGGGTAGGTCTAAGAGTAGAGAAAATAGTGTCGTAAAGGGGATGATCAAACGAAAAGAGGAAAGGAGTCTATAAATCACGGATAATTTACTTTCGTGTCACGGTTGACGTCTGAAAGAGCATCGAAACGATGAATAAAACAAAAGGATCACTTCCCCCAAACAATTTGGACCGTCCATTGAACTTACTCCAACAGACCCACCACAGACACCTTTTGGACTCCATACGGACGAGATTTCCCTCGTCGACGATAAGTCAAGGTCAATTAACAACCTTTACTCGTTAAGGTTGGGTCTCAACAGTTAAAATTTATTCACTCTACTCTGGTCTTTAGACTTAAAAGTATACCTTTTAAAATTCACCATCATTTGTTATAAAAAAATTTTGTGTCACGACTGACTTTTTGACATAGACAGTAGACTTAAACCGGAGAATTTTGTTAATGGAGACTAGATAAATGATCCTTGACGGGGTCTGTCAGATTCAGATGGTCGAGTAAAAAAGAGGTTACTATAAAGTCGACTATAGTGTCACAGAATCACTCTTTTCACATTTGTGATTTATTTCTAAATAAATTAATTGTAATATTTCTTTAAACCATTTCCGTAATTAACTAAATTTCGTAGTGTTTATAAAGTATAAATTACCATTCTTGAGGTCTACTGTATTGACCATCGTTATAATGTAGAACATTTATGGGACGAAAATGATTAGATGATGTTTAGAATTTTAAAACGATAAAAGATATACATTAGATTTAATTTTTACAAAATATTTATTTCGAATGAATTCTGTAATAATAAAAACATCAAGTGATAAGTAAATGTTTCCGACAATTTGTATTTTTTTACAATATCTCAGATTGGACTACTTAATTTTTTACGTTTTATATACGGATGTGAATATATTCTCCTGACAGAATGTTTTTTCTACCTTTTATTCGATACAATTCCTTATGATATATTATGACTTATTTAACTTTACTCGAATTACATAGAAGAATTCTTCTGTTACACAAAAGGATTTTATTAGTTCCACATATTCTGTCTCTTAATAAATTTATTGTGCCAACTAAGTAGTGATTATTATAGACTGAAGTAATAACCAACAAATGTTATTATTAAAAATTTTTGGTATAAGTGAAAAATACCATACTTTATATAAAAATTAATTCTGCCGTAAAAACAACAACCAGTCAACGAGTCATCACAGGCTGAAACGTTGGGGTACCTGGTGTCGTGTAGTTTAAATGGACAACAAGTAGAGGGTCTCAACGTGTTTGAGTACGGGTGACTCAGTGACTACGGTAGGTTGGTAGAGTGGGAGACAGTAGCGGAAGAGGAGGACGGGAGTTAGAAAGGGTCGTAGTCCCAGAAAAGTTTACTCAGTCGAGAAGCATAGTCCACCGGTTTCGTGACCTCGAAGTCGAAGTCGTAGTCAGGAAGGTTACTTATGAGTCCTGACTAAAGGAAATCCTATCTGACAACCTAGAGGAACGTCAGGTTCCCTGAGAGTCCTCAGAAGACGTTGTGGTGTCAAGTTTTCGTAGTTAAGAAACCGCGAGTCGGAAGAAAGGTAAGGTTGAGCCTTGATGACCTTTTTTGTTCGAAACTGATCTGTCTGGAAACAGTCGTTTCATTACAGAGACGAAAAATTATACGACAGATCCAAATAGTATCAAAAAGAAGATTCCTCGTTCACTGAAAATTAAAGTACGGACATCAGTGATAGACGTCACTAAAACCTCGGGTTCTTTTATTTCAGACAATGTCAGAGGTGACAAAGGAGTAAATAAACGGTGTTTTACTACCCTGGTCTACCGTACTAAAAAATAAAAAATTTACAACTCAAAATTCAGTCGAAAAAGTGAGAGGAGAAAGTGAAAGTAGTTGTCCGAAAAATCAAGGAGAAGTGAAAGACGGTATTCCCACCACAGTAGACGTATAGACTCCAATACCTATAAAAAGAACCGTTAGAACTGAGGTCGAACACGAAATAGGTCGGGTCGTAAAGAGTACTACATGAAACGTATATTCAATTTATTCGTCCCAGTGTCATATGTCGGAACTACGTGAGGAACGGGTTAAACCTTGGTCAGACCACAAGGTACAGTCCAAGATTGACAACGAAGAACCGGACGTATGTCTAAAGAGTCCTCCATCCATTCCACGAGACCATAAGGGTAGAGAATTCTCAAAATATGTCAAACATCACTAAGTGTGTCGACTTTCGAAATCGTGTCAGTTATATCGTCTCCATCTGCCAAAAGACCTTAAGAGAACGAAAAGGTACTAGGTCGTCTACAACCGTTAAACTGGAGACCAAGGAGACGAAACAGATTTAGGTCGAACGTGTAGACTTCAAGAACCAAGTGTGTGACAACTTCGAATGGAACTTCCTAAGACTCGTATTGGAACGATCGTACACTATACACATCGATTTACGGTAGAGTAAAGTGTTGACAAGTGTATAGTGTACACAATACATACAATACAATCAACGAGTCAACACGGATTGACGAACGTTGGGGTACCTGACGTCAGGTGGTCCGAGGAGACAGGTACCCTAAAAAGTCCGTTCCTATAACCTCACCTAACGGTAAAGAAAGAGGTCCCCTAGAAGGGTTGGGTCACTGACTTGAGTCCAGAGGACGTGACGTCCGTCTAAGAAATGGTTGACTCGATGTTCCCTTCGGGGACGTAAATGGGGAGGCCATTTACAAGTGGTATATAATAGAGGTACCCAAAAGTACCGAGACACTCCACCCCTAATAATAGGGGAGTTATAAATACGTTGACGTTAAGAAACACAGTGAACAGATTTCCGAGTATCAATCAATCTCCTTTTGAACCTAAGTCTAAGTCTTATAGACTCAGATGTTCGGAGTCTGAAAACTCCCATCCCCTACTTCGTATTTCTAAATTTACGTGTCTGGTGTTAATACGTTGGTCTACATAAAACTTGTGTTACATGTATGAATATTTTGGTGGTATAGTAATCTTTATATCTTCTAGAGATTGAAGGAACTTTCGAGAAGACGTGGATACGTACTCATAAGTCAGTGAAGTCAGTACAGGTTAAGACAGGTCACGATACCTGACATCGGATGGTCCGAGGAGAACAGGTACCCTAAGAGGTCCGTTCTTGTCACCTCACCCGACAGCACGAGAGAAGGTCCCCTAGAAGGACTGGGTCCTTAACTTGAACACAGAAAACACAGAAGATGTAACGTCCATCTGACTCGAGATTAAAGATAGTGGTGTCTACTCAAACAGACAGAAACATAGATAATTTCGCCCGGTAGGATATATAAAAAAATATAAGCAGAAGAAATCAAAGAGTCTAGAATATAAATACTAAATAACGACTAATGAAAGGTTGGTCACTTATATAGAGTTTAACAAAAAAGCAAACAGATAGTTCGCTTCAAACACCACAAAAGTCAAGACTCAATGTTTATTTCTACAATGTTTATAAGGACATTTTAGAAAAACACCTGTATGCAAAAATATAAAGACCCATTCATAGATCTTCTTTCACTTTCACTTCAGTGAGTAAGTACAGGCTGAGAAGTGCTGGGGTACCTGATATCGGATGGTCCGAGGAGGCAGGTACCCTAAAAGGTCTGTTCTTATGACCTTACCCAACGGTAAAGGAAGAGGTTTATAGGTCTTTCTTTAATGATTTAGTATCCTACACAGATGTAAATTGTGATATTCTTTGAGGGTTTCACGAAAGGTTTCATCAACATGGTAGAATATAAGGGTGGTCATCATTCTCACAACATAAACGAGGTGTAAGAGTACTTATAGTCTATGACTGTAGAAAAGTTAAATCAGTAGAATAACTTACTCATTACGATATTGTTACACGAATAAAAATAAATAAAAGTAACCTCAAAACAACGAAATGTTACAACACAATCAAAGATGACAAAGTTTCGTTTAGTCAATATACTTATGTATATAGGGGAGAAAAAAACTAAAAAGAGAGTCAATTGTGTTACGTAATTTAGACTTAAAGGGACAACTTGTTAATCGGGTCAAAGTACATTAGTAATCGGAACCAATATGTAAGTGTTACTTTAGGGACATCTGGTGTCAGAGTACGGGTAGAAAAAATTTCAAAAAAAGACAGAAAATAAGAACTATAAATCAAGAAATATTTAAGACTTGTATTTAGGAAAAAGTCTAAGTACATCCACTGAACGGTAATGTGAAATATTATGACAAATATCTAATTACCTTTTGTAAATAACTAATTCCGGGTACATAATAAAAAACAAGACAATACAAATCACGAAAACCCCAGTAAAAATCTGTAGTGAGAGATAAGTTTCAAGTATCTCTCTAAGAGGATACAAATTACTTTGAAAACATCGTCCGATATTTTCGAAGATTAAAATATGAATATTAAGTAACATTTCATAAAAATACATCGTATTCATGCTTAATCGACAATTCGTAATAAACAGGTCACCGAAGTTATAGTAAACAATTTCTGTAGGAAAGAGGTAATTTAGCAGAAGAGTGTAAATATCTTTTTAGTTAACTGGTGTATACACATCTATAAAGACAAAAGATGTCATCTCAAACAAATGATAAATAGACACTAATGCAATTATAGTCCTCTGGACCCAAGCTAGTGACCCAGTCCTTCTAGGGGACCTCTTCTTTCACCGTTAGGTGAGGTCATAAGAACGGACCTTTTAGGGTACCTACCTCCTCGGACCAGGTGCCCCAGGTATGTGAGGTACACCAGCATTTCTCAACCTGTACTGACTCACTAAAGTGGAAGTGAAGTCTTAATGGACTAAGACTTTACCAAATAAACTTTATGTAACACTTTAATCCATTTACACAGAAGGTTGAAACCAGAAAAGAAAGTTCTTATTAAAAAGACAGATGTGACAAAAGATAATGGTATAATTTTTATTGAAAAGATAAAGATGGTTTTAAGGGTAACACTAAAAGTGTTCTTAACATGACTTATCTAAACAACTTTAACTGGTGAATTGATTTAATTCGGAAGTTTGGATAATTATACCATAGAGAGAGGGTAATAGACAGGAACTCATAGAGGGCTTCAAACGAGTTTACGTACAGGTAACTTAACTACTACGATAAGTTGGTAGAATAGGAGACAGTAAGGTGAAGAGGAGGACGGGAGTTACAAAGGGTCGTAGTCCCAGAAAAGATCACTCAATCGAGAAACGTAGTCCACTGATTTTATAACCTCAAAGTCGTAGTCAGGAAGGTTACTTATAAGTTCCAACCAAAGGAAATCCTAACTGACCAAACTAGAGCACGACAGGTTCCCTGAGAGGTCTCAGAAGAAGTCGTGGTGTTAACCTTTCGTAGTTAAAAAGTCACGAGTCGGAAGAACTACCAGGTTGTGAGTGTAGACATGCACTGATGACTTTTATTAGTATCGAAACTGATATACCCGGAAACAGTCGTCTCACTACCCTGACCTACGGTACTAGAATCGAAAATCCTAAACCTAGTCAAGTCAAGTCTGCGAGTCAGCACAGGTTGAAGAACACTGAGGTACTTGACGTCGTACGGTCCGGAGGGACAGGTAGTGGTTGAGGACCTCAGGTAAGTTTGGGTACAGGTAACTCAGTCACTACGGTAGGTCGGTAGAGTAGGAGACAGCAGGGGAAGAGGAGGACGGGAGTTAGAAACTAAACCTATCTATCTTTGTTAATTAAGAACATGTAATTGGACATAGGACGCCGATTATAACAAAGTATCATTATCATTAAACATCTAAAGTACCCTGAAAAAAAAAAAAAACATTTTTTAACATAGACACTTTCCCTAACGGCCCTCGGTCACATTCCTTAGGGCGGGCACTGTTCCAGTACTCCTTCCTTCGACTGTATGCGTTCCGCACGAGTCTGAAGTCCCTGGGGAGACCTTTAAGGATTCGTACATGGGGTTGTTTTTAGACGACCGAAAACACGAGACGAAAAGGTGAGAAGACTGTAAAAGACCTTTTTCAGTTAAGTCCCGAAATCAGAAGACGTAAACTTTCTCACAAAGTTAGGTTTTTGGGGAGACTACCGAAAGATCGGACGGACGTCCTGAGCATGTCGACGCGCACACTAACAAACTCCGGAGGACTGGCGTCCTCCGTGTCCTTCGAATTTTGTAGGATCCTTACATCCTCGAAGGCTCCTCAGTTTTAGAAATCTTATCCTGACTAATTTTCAAAGTAAACAACTCAGTTACGAACGACGGTTTAAAAGTATAGGAAATAAAAATCTATATCAACCATATATCTTTTTGTTCATCATCTGGACCATAATCGTTGTAATCTAGAAACTCAATTCATGGAAGAAACAATATAGGGTGACGTGGAAACAAGATATCTCTACATTGAAATTACGAAATTCCTCTACGTCTAATTTCTTTTTGTGAAGTCCCCTTTGTTTTAATTGTAAGTAATTCCTTCTCTCGGTTTTTCACAATTGTTCGGAGAACCGGTCTTCTATTACATTTAGTGGCATTAAAACACGATGGGTAACTAGAGGTACAAAATAGTTTTCATATTTTCCGGAAGACTTGTTATTTCCTACCCCGGTCAAAGAGCCTGGTCGAAGAGCCTGATCAGAGAGCCGGACCAAAGAACCTTTAGACCGAGGGGGGCACAGAGACAGAGAGAAGAAGAGAGGAAAAGGGAGAGAGACGAGAAATGAAATTGAAGTCCGACTTAGAGGTGGACCCCGCGCCTCCGAGCGGTCCAGATGAATGAACGGGACCGACAATTCTGGGCGTACTTTCCCTCGAATTCCGCTCCGTGGGAATCTATAAGTTCGCCCGCGGCCACCGGGTTGCATCTACCACGTTTAAGGAACAGACCTTAAAATAACCGGAAGGCACATTTGGTTCGATAAGTCGGGAGAAGGAGGTGAATTAGAAGAATGATGTGATATCAAAGAATTAGATTAGAATATAATTATTTATTTGTTCAGAAAGGTGCGGTTGCGGCAGGTGGGAAGCTTAAGGGACCTAGGTGGCCCCGACCTGGGGCCGTTCCCTATCAAAATGAAGAGGAAAAGGGTCATAAATACGGACGACAAAGAAAAGGATTGATAATTGGTCTATTCTGTAGATTATAGTACGATTTGATTTGTCGGCATCAATCTTATTCGTGAATCGGATAAGGGTCAGAGTTCCCTTTCGTGAGTTATTAAGTGGTAAATAAAGTAGTAGGTAATTATATAAGGTCATTATAGTAGGTAATTATATAAGTAAGTATACTTACTTATATTAGGTAAGTATCCTAAAAATTGTAGGAATGACCTTATTCATTACAGGGAAGATTAGGATCCGATAATACTTAAAATAGTAGTTAACCTAACTTAGAACACGAAAAAAACGTAGATACACTATTTAAAAAAAAAATTTATCTTGAATCAATTTGATAAACCGAGAATATAAAATGAACAGTTCTCTAAAAATTTTTTTATAAAGTACTATATATATAAGTCTAAACAAAAAAGAAGTCAAAAACATTTAGTTCAAAAAGTTTATAAGTAGTTAAAATAGAAGGTACGATTTAAATGACCGTATTATCAATGTACTATAAAGAGAGATAGGAGAGAAAGATAAGAAAATTTATGACATCCTAGACGTGGATGTAAAAAACGAAGACTTTGACCGTTAAACAGGAAAGAGAATTGTGACCTCACCCAACGGTAAAGGAAGAGGTTACGTACTTTCACTTCTCACTTTCACCTCAATGAGTCAACACAGGCTGACAAGCGCTGTGGTACCTGACGTCGGGTGGTCCGATGGGACAGGTACCCTAAAAGGTCCGTTCTCATGACCTCACCCCACGGTAACGGAAAAGGCTCTAGACAGAAAAATCTCCGAAACGATTAAGATAATAGGAATAGTTTCTTTGTTGAAAACTGAAAGAGTCACAAGAAATGACAAAAGACAAAGTTGTAGTAATTAAGATAAGAAATAATAATAATAATGAAAAATAAACCAAATTTAAACAAATAGATTGAAGACTTCCAGTTCTCTAATAAAAATTAGTAAAATAGAAAAGAGTATCTTTTTCAATATTTATAGGGAAATTGACAAAAAAAAAAATGTTTAAAAATGATTAAAACTACACAGTATAAAACAACGATAAGTCTATTTTTATTAGATTATAGGGAACTCTGCAAAAAACCTCGATGACAATACGTCTCACTTTTGTGAAACTGCCAAACACCGGTCTCTTATATGAAACGTTATAAAAGTTAAAACTTTAAGTAACAGAATATCATTCCATGTTCTATAATACGTAGAAACATTTATAAGATGAATGTACTTTTTTTCATATGAGACAACAAACCCTATCACAAGATAAGTACAGTGAATCTAGTTTAACAACTTATTGTAAAAAAAAGTAAAAAACAACGAAATAACTAAAATAAGATAAAACAGACAGTTAACGATTTTTACCGTAATTCTAACTACTGACGTCTACAGTTAAACAGAAAAGAACATTAATAATTTACAAAACGAAATAAAGAATTTTTCGTTACAATAATTTACTTTGTGTAACCAAAAAATTAGTGACACCCGACAGAGAGAACTACAGACTATTCTAAGAACGGAACTTTAGTGGAAATACTGTACTCATATCTGTGTGGTTGCAAGTGTGTGAATTCCACACGTGACGTAGACAAATGAGTTAGAAGACAAAAAATGGATATGAACCGTGATCACCACTACGTAGATGGACGGTTACATCGACTGAACTCTGTACCCAAATTAGAAACGTACCCCTTCTAGGGGACCTCCCCCTTTACCGCTGGGTGAGGTCGTAAGAACGGACCCTTTAGGGTGCCTGCCTCCTATGACTGCCCGATGTCAGGTGCCCCAGCGCTTTCAGTCAGTCACTCCCTGACCCGTGTGTGTGTAGTAAAATATAAATTTTACACACAGAAAATCTCTAGTTTGTCAACATACGTAATTTTTAGGACGGACTGTCAGAGTCGGAAACTAGCCACATAAATCAGACATATAAATGTAGCGAGAGATAAAAGATGAACCAGGTAAACGAAAAGGTAAAGATAAGAAACGGACGACAAAGTATTTTTTTTTATCAAGAGGTAAAATAAAAGAGATATCCAAAAATTGATATGTGCAAACTTAATGAAAAGTCACCTAACGAGATCACTATTGTTATGTGTAGAAATTCAGTCGTCAGATAAACCTCAATTATACGTAATGGAGTGTATTTATTGTTGTTAGAAGTCAAGTCAAGTCAAGTCAGCGAGTCAGCACAGGTTGAGAAACTCTGGGGTACTTAGTGTCGTGCGGTCCGGAGGGACAGGTAGTGGTAGAGGGTCTCAAGTGAATCTGAGTGCAGGTAGCTCAGTCACTACGGTAGGTCAGTAGAGTAGGTGACAGCAGGGGAAGACGAGGACGGGGGTTAGGGAGGGTCGTAGTTTCAGAAAAGGTTACTCAGTTGAGAAGCGTACACCACCGGTTTCATGACCTCAAAGTCGAAATCGTAGTAAGGAAGGTTTCTTTAGGGTCCCGACTAGAGGAAGTCTTACCTGACCAACCTAGAGGAACGTCAGGTTCCCTGAGAGTTCTCAGAAGAGGTTGTGGTGTCAAGTTTTCGTAGTTAAGAAGTCGCGAGTCGGAAGAAGTGTCAGGTTGAGAGTGTAGGTATGTACTGGTGTCCTTTTTGGTATCGGAACTGATCTGCCTGGAATCAGTCGTTTGATTACAGAGACGAAAACTTATACGATAGATCCAACCAGTATTGAAAAGAAGGTTCCTCATTCGCAGAAAATTAAAGTACCGACGTCAGTGGTAGACATCGTTAAAACCTCGGGGGGTTTTATTTCAGACTGTGACAAAGGTGACAAAGGGGTAGATAAAGGGTACTTCACTACCCTGGTCTACGGTACTAGAAGCAAAAGACTTACAGCTCGAAATCCGGTTGAAAAAGTGAGAGGAGAAAGTGAAAGTAGTTCTCCGAAAAGTCAAGGAGAAGTGAAAGAGGGTATTACCACCACAGTAGACGTATAGACTCCAATAATTATAAAGAGGGTCGTTAGAACTAAGGTCGAACACAAAGAAGGTCAGGTCGCAAAGAGTACTACATGAGACGTATATTCAATTTATTCGTCCCACTGTTATATGTCGGAACTGTATGAGGAAAAGGATAAACCTTGGTCAGACAACAAGGTACAGGTCAAGATTGACAACGAAGGACTGGACGTATGTCTAAAGAGTTCTCCGTCCACTCCACAAGACCATAAGGGTAGAGAACATCTTAAAAGGGGTCAAACAACACTAGGTGTGTCAGTTTCCGAAACTGTATCAGTTATTTCGTCTTTATCTACTAAAAGACGTTGAGAGAACGAAGAAGGTACTAGGTCGTCTACGACCGTTAAACTAGAGACCAAGGAGACGGAAAAGATTTTGGTCGAACTTGTAGTCCCTCAAGTGCCAAGTGCATAACGACTTCGGACCGAACCTCTTAAAACTCGTAACGAAATGATCGTACACTCTACTCACTTTGACACACCATCAAACTCGTAAGAAACCGTAACGGAAAGAAACCCTTTCCTTACTTTTGACTGGAAAAGGTCAGGACACTGGTGTCGACTCAAAAGGTTTAAACGACCGTATAACTCACGTCGTGAAAGTGTCGTAGTAGAAAGTCCTAAACTTTATCGAGGTGACCTTAAGGTAGTGGAGGTGATCCAAACAAGTATCACTACGGAAGATTCCGGGTGAACTGAAGTGTAAGGTCCTACAGACCGAGATCTACTCACTAGTGTGGTAACACTAATAGGTCCAGTACTTCTAGTAAAATGGTGATTATTACAATTTATAATTACTATAATTGAAATGTTCTTTGTGTTACAAGACATAATCTTAAATAAACAACGGTATTTGTAATACATTATATTTGATAATTTTAAGTAGATTTTAGTATAGGTGTTTAAATACTGTCATTACTGTATGAGAATTACCAAAATGTAACAGACAAATCTTGTTTTTGTAAAACCAATATATACATGCTTAGTCTATCGTTTTTGTTTGTGGGTTTAGGATGTACATTTTCTTCAAAGGAAGATAAGAATAAAAAACTCTAAAAATTGGTACTTACCCACAACTAATAAAAGTTTATAAAAAATTTTGCAACCGACTAAGCTAGTATCTGAAATCAAGTAATTGGACAATTATACTGACTAATATAATAACCTAAAAAATACGACTTATTCTGAATGTAGGGTCCTTGTTCAAGATGAACCAGAACCACATATTATATAACGACTTAATATAAATTATAAGACAATCTTTATAAACGTAGGTATAAGGACTCCCAATAACCAGACATCAAAGGAAAAAACGTGATAGAAATGGACGAAACCACAGACTTTTTATTTTGAAAGTATTTTTACTTAAAATCCTCGAGAGAGTGAAGACAATAAACCTTATCGAACACGTCTTGTTACAATTGAGGAGAATTCGTAAATACCTAAGAAAGTCATTTTGATAGATCCTCATCCGTCTAAAGATGAAATCATTCAAACTTTAATATTTGAGTTAAAGGAAATATCAATGTTGCGATAAGTTTAATAGGTTATAATCCATCAGTCAGTAAAAACAAAAACTCTTTAATTAAGAAGATACAACAGTTTAAATACACATATGTCAACTAATATCGTAGGAGAATTATAAAAAACTATAGACCTCCAAGAAGTCACTTTAGGGACAAATTACAGACTATAACCATTAAACAAAGAAAAACGAAATGATTAGAATTGACTTTAAAACAATGAGAATACTAGAAAATTTCTTTGTCGAGAAACACAGTAACTAAAAGAGTTAACCAAAACAAAAAGTAAAGTAATTAAAGAAGAGAAGAGAAAGAATAAAAGTAGGAAGACGAATGAAATTAAACTATTAGACAAAAGATTCGTGAACTCGACCGTCGAATCTAATCACTAAACTTTACAAGACGAAAATTTATATAATTGAACGAAATTTAAATAGAGGGTCTTGACGAAATCGACATAGTGTATTTATGACTATACAAGATAAAGTAAAGATATATCGAGTGTGTAAATTCTAAGAAAGAAACTTCTAAGGAGAAACTGGATGTCTCACAAATGTTTGAGCTACGGGAAAGACTGTATACCTATTTGTTTTGAAGGTTCAAAAACTTCGGAAAGTATATTAGAAAGACAAGAAGTGAAAATCCAACTAAAGAAACAACAACTTTTCGTGAACGAATTATTAAAGATGAGAAAATGTGAAGACTCTAAACAGAATGTCGGGGTCTATCTCAGATAAAACCATGAACAAAGAAACCGTGAACTTTTGTTACACGTTGGACGAAAACAGCTTACTTTAATGGGAACCAAATAAGGTAATCAACTACTACGGTAACTCACTATATAAGAATTACTAAAGGACGGATCAACAAGGCAATTAAAATTCTTTTCACCACCACTTTATCAGTTATATTGACACAGAAACGGATAACTGGGATATAAAGAAAAGTAAAGATAGTCAAAAATAAAGAAATTAAAACGTCGAGACACTAAACCGTTACGTTTAAATCTTAACGACAAAAGAACCATCATACTCGAAAAATAATAATTTATAACGGAGGAAACATATTAAAAGAAATGAAACCTCACATAAAGAAGACTATAATTGTGTAAGTGAACCCGGTTACATAAAAATTTACATAGGGTAAAATATCCAAATCACCAACGAGACCCTAAGTATAATATAAATATGTTGAATAGAGTCAGATGATCACGACAGTAAAAAGGTCAAACTTTCCACATCTTTGGAATGGAGGTAAATATACGGAAATTGAAAGAGACAAGTATTATATGAACGGAAGTCAAGTCAAGTCAAGTCGAGTCAGTCAGTACAGACTGTGAAACGTTAGGGTACCGGAGGGACAAGTAGTGGTTGAGGATCTCAAATGAGTTTGGGGTACTGGTAACTCAGTCACTATGGTAGGTTGGTAGAGTAGGAGACGGCAGGGGAAGAGGAGACCGGAAATTAGAAAGGTCGTAGTCCCAGAAAAACGTATTCAGTCAAGAAGTGTAGTCCACCGGTTTCATAACCTCAAAGTCGAAATCGTAGTCAGGATGGTTACTTATAAGTCCTGACTAAAGGAAATCCTACCTGACCAACATAGAGGAACGTCAGGTTCCCTGAGAGTTCTCAGAAGAAGTTGTAGTGTCAAGTTTCGTAGGTATGAAACCACGAGTCGAAAGAAATATCAAATTGAGAGTGTAGGTATGTACTGATGACCTTTTTGGTTTCGAAACTGATCTGTCTAGAAACAACCGTTTCATTACAGAGACGAAAAATTATACGACAAACAAAAGAAGGTTTCTCGTTCACAGAAAATTAAAGTACCGACGTCGGTGGTAGATGTCACTAAAACCTCGGGGGAGTTTTATCGAACAGTGACAAAGGTAATAAAGGGGAGATAAACGGTACTTCACTACCCTGGTCTAGGGTACTAGAATCAAAAGACTTATAACTCAAAATTCGGTTGAAAAGGTGAGAGGAGAAAGTGAAAGTAGTTCTCCGAGAAATCAAGAAGAAGCGAGAGACGGTATTCACACCACAGTAGACATATAGACTCCAATAACTATAAAGAGGACCGTTAGAACTAAGGTCGAACACGAAACAGGTCAGGTCGTAAAGAGCACTACATGAGACGTATATTTAATTTATTCGTCCCATTGTTATATGTCGGAACTACATGATGAAAGGGCTAAACCTTGGTCAGACAAAAAGGTACAGATCAAGATTGACAACGAAGAACTGGACGTATGTCTAAAGAGTTCTCCGTCCACTCCACCAGACTATAAGGGTAGAGAACATCTTAAAAGGGGTCAAACAACACTAGGTGTGTCAGTTTCCGAAACCGTATCAGTTATTTCGTCTTCGTCTATAAAAAAGACCTTTATGGAGTGAAAAAGTTTCTGAGTTGTCTATGAACGGGATGTATAAAAGAGATATAAGTAAATCTTAGGATAGTCTTTCGTCAAAAACGAAGACGACAGTTAGTATTACATCTTTAGTACGTGTGATTACCAACCCTCGGTGACCACATCCGAAGTTCTTTTATAAAAGTTGGAAGTTCTTATTTCTTTCGATTATACGGAATAGTTCTCTCCTTATTACCCAGTTCCTTCACTTTAAAACCTTTAGCTAATGTTTTTTAATACTAGTCTATCTTTATATCAAACATGAAACTTTTGTTACCCCTTAAGACCGTTCACAAACAAAATTATTAGTACATTGTTCAAACCTGTAGTTTCTTTCCATTTTACACTGTATTTTAATATTTTTCTGATCATAAATATTTCTTGAACCCAATACTTATAAAGTTTTTTAGGATTCCTTTAAATAAAGATATACATTCCGTTCTTTCTTCCTGTTAAATTAAATGACAAACAGTATTCACCATTTTCCAATATTATAGAATGTACATCTTCTATAAGTTGTTCATAGTTGAAATTAGAAGAGTTAGTGTCTCTTTTGTGGACGTTCATTAGTACCAATTCATCATGGACTTTTAATTTATATACCGTAAATAAGTTATCCTATGTAAAGTTTATCTTGAAAATTTAAAGTATGTTTTACGGTATATCAAGTGTATTGTAACAGAATTTGTTTATTCATATCATAAGACTGTTCTATAAAGTATTATAAGTAGTTTAAAAGTTTTGTACACTACGGTTTATCCAATCGTGTCATCAAACGAATAAATTCCTTGATATCAAATTTTCTATCTCTATGATTGAACGAGATAGAAAACAGTTAAATAGGTGTATCGGAAAAATTTCCTTTTTTAAGTAACTCATAGATAAAAAGTGGACTACGTCCTCAATGTACCTACTATTTTTTCATAAACAAAAATTCTTCTGGTGTATGACTTTAGTTTCTTTATATAATATCACTATTGTTATAATAAGGGAAGATAAAACTGTCATACTATTTTACTTGTTATTTATTTGAGTTAAATAAGGACAGATTCCGTTAGGACAACAACTCTAATTTACAAGAAAGAGTAAATTTCGATAGTTACCGATGTTACACACGAACCTTAAGTGTATAATGTGAAATATTGTCCTAATCATAATCGAATACGTATATCAATTCTATACCCAAAAGGAATTCTTAAGGTCTACTAATTTCTTAACAGTCTCTCGAATTAAAACCTTATAGGATTAACGAGAATGAACGATTCTTGAAATCTAATATAAGGGGTCGAGTTAGTGAGTGTATGCGTGTGTATGTGTGTTAAGATAGTGTAAAGTAATATATTTCAAAAGACTTATTACTTTTAGTTCTTGGTCTCAAAATTTCATAGTCTCTATACAAAAAACTCCTCGGTATGTTTAAAGTAAAGGATGACAAATTTTATAAATAAAAGTAGTCTAGGTACTGTAAGGACTTTTTTATGAAACGAAATAGTAATGAGGAAACGTAATATACGTATATTGATTTAACATAAACTCAAATTTTAAAGTTCAGTTCACTAGTATTCTGTCCATTTGTATACTGTATTCCTACTGTAAGATTCCTTTCTTTTAACGTACGTTCGAACACGGGTAATTGCACTTTAAATCAATCCCTACTTTAGGACTTCGTATCAGAGTCCTGTCCTTCTTAGATAATCACTTCAATTCATAAACGTCTGGAATAAGTAAAGATTTATGAAATGATTACGGCCTTTGTTCTCTTAAGGACCGAACGTTTCATCTCGTTTGGTGGGATTTTGTAGACCGTATGAATGTGTGAAAAGCGACAGTTTATGTATCGTGTTTACAAATAAACTGAGCCTTAGAAACGTATACTTTCACTTATAGGAGAACAGTCAAAATAGTAGACGTGTTTTACTATAAGACACTTCGACCGTTAACACAACTTGAAGGACACTTGTGTCTACTTTTATTTGTATCAACTTCTCTAAAGAAAAAGACCTTATGGTCGACACGTTTATTGTATGTTGATTACTTTGTAGTAGACAGAATGCGACCAAAATATTGATGTATGTGGAGTTGAATTTATTTTTGCATTACTCTATTTGGAGGACTGAGTCCTAAATCGATTTAGCAAAGTTACCGTGAATCTTTTGGTGTTGCCTTTTCTCCTAGTCTCCAAGTACCCAAAGGACTCGATGTTCCTTAGAAGTCTATAGCAATGAAAGTTGACACGTTAAAATGAGTCCTCCTATGACTCCAGATCTGTCTAAGTATGTAAAGGTTTTCCAATGTCTTAACCGTCTTGGGAAACTTGGTCTTAAAAAAGTAAAATAAAATAACGATGATTATAATGTCGAATTTTGTATTCAAGTAGACATATATTAAAGTATACTTTGTATAATATGTCATGTGCAGAAGTACCATTTGAGTTTATGAGAACTTGGGGAAGACAGATTCCCTTTAGTGGGAACGTTGAAGACGTTACAAAAGGTAACCTCGTTACTTACTTCTAAATGTGTAAGTCGAAGGTTTGACGACTCAGTTGGAACAATTAGTCATCATTCTATTTATGATGTATATATACATATACGTCATATATATATGATACACACACACATATGTACATACCACCAAATAAACGATTCAGTACAGGTTGAGAACGCTGGGTTACCTGACATCGGACCGTCCGAGGAGACAGGTACCCTAAGAGGTCCGTTCCTATGACCTCACCTAACGGTAAAGGAAGAGGTCCCCTAGAAGAGGTAGGTCATTACTTTGGATCCAGAGGACGTAACGTCTGTCTAAGTAATGGCTAACTCAATGCCTCCTAACATTGATATCGTAGATAGCGCCCTAGGAAGGTTCAAGTCTCTAACTATACAGACGAACGACTCTAAACTAGATATTGAGACTAAGTATAATGACTAGTAGTCGACTTTTACTTATGTGTTTTTACTCGATATTTTCACTTACAGATGTTGTGACGTAAGAAAGGAACGTATGTTTTGGTTTCCATTCAGTAGTCTCTCAACAAACGTTCGTACTTTTAATTTTACTCCGACATGTGACATACTGACATTACAAATCAGTGACGATCTATCGGACTAAGTCGGCAAAGTTGGCGTTCCTCCATGTTTACGAGTTGAATGATTCCAAAGACAGCTTCCGTAGAAAGGACTCTGATAAGAAGAGGATATGAAACGGACTGGCCGGTCAGAGAAGGAGTGACTGTATATATATATAAAAAATTGTCATAATTATATCTGGTGAGAAACTTGTCGTTCTGTAACAGTCCCCAACAATGTGTGTACCTAACTTCTATAGTCACCGTTTACTATCTAATCATATGAGACTTCTAGATACTTTTATAAAAGTATTAGACAAATGTCCGATCTAAAGGATCCCGAAAGTTTAACTTAATTGACCAGTCATTCAAACGAATCAACGAGTCAGCACAGACTGAGAAACGCTGGAGTACCTAATGTTGGACGGTCCGAGGAGACAGGTACCCCTAAGAGGTCTGTTTTTATGACCTCAGCCAACGGTACGGAACTTGGATCCAGAGAACGTAATATCCGTCTAAGAAATAGTAAACACGGTGGTCCCTTCGGACCAGTCATTTGGACGATGGTATAATTTTATTTCGTAACCATTATATATAAACATTTTACTAACCCCAACTTACAATTAGTCAAAAAACTTTGACTGAAAGTACTAGAATAGTTTTAATGATTTGTCATTAAGACTCCGTAATACTTATTTCCCGATACAAATAAAAGATCCCCAAGGTATTGTTTTATGGTGTCTAACTTACCGAAGTTGTTATCTTTAGATAAAAGAGTGTCAAGACCTCCGACACTCTAGTTCTAGTTCAGGTTCTAGTTCCTTGACCGTCCAAACCAAAGACGACTTCGGAGCGGAGAACCGAATGTCTACCGACAGAAGAACGATACAAGAGTGTATCGAAAGGAGACACAAGTGTGTATGGACTCCAGAGGAAGAGAATCACATTCCTGTGGTCAGAATAACTTAATTCCAGATTAAAACTGGAGTAAATTGAGATTAATAGAATTTCCAAGATAGAGGTTTATACCGGTATAACACTAACCCGAAGTTGTATCCTTAAAATCCACTTTTAATGTAAGTATTGATGTATAATTACACTTACACCTTAGTCGAGTCAAGTCTACGAGTCAACACAGTTTGAGAAACACTGGGGTACCTGACGTCGTGTGGTCCGAAGGGCCAGGTAGTGGGTAGGGCCTCGAATGAGATTGAGTACAGGTAGCTCAACCACTACGGTAGGTAGGAGACAGTAGGGGAGGAGGAGGGTGGAAGTTAGAAAGGGTCGTCGTCTCAAAAAAGGTTACTCAGTCAAGAAACGTAGTCCACCGGTTTGATAACCTCAAAGTCGAAGTCGTAGTCAGGAAAGTTTCTTATAAGACCTGACTATAGGAAATCTTACCTGACCAACCTAGAGGAACGACAAGTTCCCTGAGAGTTCTCAGCAGAGGTTGTAGTGTCAAGTTTTCGTAGTTAAGAACCACGAGTCGGAAGAAATCTCGGGTCGAGAGTGTAGGTATGTACAGACGACCTTTATTGTTATCAAACTGATCTACCTGAAAACAACCGTTTCATTACAGGGACGAAAAATTTTACGACAAGTCCAACCAGTGTCGAAAAGAAAGTTCCTCGTTCGTAGAAAATTAAAGTACCGACGTCAGTGGTAGACGTCACTAAAACCTCGGGGGGTTTTATTTCAGACTGTGACAAAGGTGACAAAGGGGTAGATAAACGGTACTTCACTACCCTGGTCTACGGTACTAGAATCAAAAGACTTACAACTTGAAATTCGGTTGAAAAAGTGAGAGGAGAAAGTGAAAGTAGTTCTCCGAGAAATCAAGAAGAAGTGAAAGACGATATTCCCACCACAGTATACGTATAGACTCCAATAACTATAAAGAGGGTCGTTAGAACTAAGGTCGAACACGAAGTAGGTCGGGTCGTAAAGAGTACTATAAGAGACGTACATTCAATTTATTCGTCCCACTGTTATATGTCGGAAATACATGAGGGAAGGGTTAAACCTTGGTCAGACTACAAGGAACAGGTTAAGATTGACAACGAAGAACTAGACATACGTCTAAAGATTCGTCCGTCCAGTCCGTCAGACGATAAGGGTAGGGAAATTCTTATAAGGTATCAAACAACAATAAATGTGTCAGTTTCCGAAACCGTATCAGTTATTTCGTCTTCATCTACAAAAAGACCTTGAGAGAACGAAAAAACTACTAGGTTGCCTACAACCGTCAAACTAGATTGTCTACAACTGTCAAACTAGAGACCAAGGAGACGGAAAAGATATAGGTCGAACCTGTAGACCTTAAAGTGTCAAGTGTATGACAACTCCAAACCGAACCCCTTAAAACTCGTAATGAAACGATCGCTCACTCTACTCACGTTAACACGTCATCAGACTTGTGAGAAACCCTAACGGAAAGAAACCCTAACCTTACTTTTGACTGGAAAAGGTCAGGACACCGGTAACGACTCAAAAGGTTTAAACGACCGTATAACTTACGTTGTGAAAGTGTCGTAGTAGAAAGTCCCAAACTCTATCGAGTTGACCTTTAGGTAGTGAAGGTGATCGAAACAAGCATCACTACGAAGGGTTCCGGGTGAACTGAAGTGTGAGGTCCTGTAGACCGAGATCCACTCATTAGTGTGGTAACACTAATAGACCCAGTACTTCTAGAAAATACATATCAAGAAGACACATAAGAACGGTGGAGAAGAATTATAGAAGACGAAGACAATCCAGGTATGGTAAAGACAGGAAATAACTCGGGTAGAAAAGTACTTTACAAGGGAACGATAGAGAGTAAGAGAACTTTTCTCAGAAAGGGTAAGATAACGAAAGAAGATAAATAAATGTGACTAATGGTTCCTTCCGAAAGAATAGAGAGGAACGATAAGAAACCCTGAGACGTAAGTTTACCCATGTAGAAAGGAAAAGAGGAAACGGAACTCGAAGAGAAGGAAATAGTCGATAAAAATTCCGGAAGATTCTGAACCCTCAGGGAACCTAACGTTCCTCTAGGTAGATCAGGTAAGATTTCCTTTCGTCAGGACTTATAAGTAACCTTCCTAACTACAACTTCGTCTTTGAGGTTATGAAACCGGTGGACTATACTTCTCGACTGAGTAAACTTTTCTTGGACTACGACCCCTTCTAACTTCCTCCCTCCTCTTCCCCTGTTGTCTCCTACTCTACCAACCTACCGTGGTAACAGAGATACGTGTACTCAAACTCATTTGAGGTCCTCAACACTACCTGTCCCTCCGGACCGTACGACATCAGGTACCCCAGTGTTTCTCAGCCTGTACTGACTCACTGACATGACTTGACTTGTCTAGTGACGGAGGACATTTCACCATACTTGGAGAGACAGGTATCAAGAAGTCCGTGAAACAGATAACCTAGATTAGGGAACTTAGATCAACAGTGGAGGTGACAAATTAACATTCCCTACACTAAATGTAGTATGGACTTACCAGATCACCGAGAAGGATGAAACCTTAGACCTTCTCTAATATAAAAGAAAAAAAAAAAAAGGTAACCTAGACATCCCCTCTATATGTTCTTGGAGTGTATATGTCACAATGGTACACAATACACGACTGAAAACAGGTGGATGGGTTTAAATATACAACTTCCGAATGAAGGGGTATGGAGTTTTGTGTTGATATAACACAAAGGTTGAATTAACCTTTATTCCGAACTTTCTCGACTAATTCAATTTTATTCCAGTAAGCTCACCAAGGAGTAGGTTAGATTAAACACAGGAATACAACCAACAACAATAAGTAAGGCATCCAACACAGGGTAAGAAACACCGGGGTACTTGATATCGTGTGATCCCAAGGACAGGAAGTCAAAGAGGGTAATAGAGTTTGAGTACGGGTAACGTAGTTACTACGATAGATTGGTAGAGTTGGAGACAGTGGGGGAAGAGGAGAACGGGAGTTAGAAACGGTCGTAGTCCCAGAAAAGGTCATTCAGTCGAGAAACGTAGTCCACAGGCTTCATAACCTCAATGTCGAAGTCGTAGTTAGGAAAGTTACTTATAAGTCACAACTAAAGGAAATCCTAATTGACCAAAGTAGTACAACAGGTTCCCTGAGACTTCTTAGAAGACATCGTGGTGTTAAACTTTCGTAATTAAGAAACCACGAGTCGGAAGAAATACCAAGTTTACAGTAGAAATGTACTGATAACTTTCTTGGTATCGAAACTGATACATCGGAAAACAATCGGTTCACTACGGAGCCGAAAAATTATACGACAGATCTACAAAAAGGTTCCTCGTTCATAGAAAATTAAACCACCGACGTCAGTGAGAGACGTGACTAAAACCTCGGGTTCTTTTATTTCAGACTGTGACAAAGGTGAAAGGGGGTAGATAAACGGTAATCACTACCCTAATCTACGGTACTAGAATCAAAAAACTTACAATTTAAAATTCGGTCGAATATTCTCCTCCACTGGAATAGTCTCCTCCTTTAATCTGTGTGTTTCTCTGTGGTCCTCACATACACGTCTGTTAATACACTTCCCTGTGGTTCTCCCGACGGTAAACGACCGGTTCCTCTCTGCGGAGTTTCCTTTGGTTCGGACAATGACAGGCAAATGAGTACCTGAAGGTTGGAGGTCTTGACACTCTTTATTTAAAGACAACAACCTCGGTGGTCCAAGACACCATAAAATAATACTTTCGGTATCATTTGATTATGTGTGACTAATACAGATGTCCATTAGTCCCAGCCAGTCCTGTCTAATTACTTGTAGTATGTCGAAAACAGAAGAAAGTATGAGGCACTTGGTTTGCATTTACGTAGAGAAAGTTTCGTATACTTCTTTTTAAGGATTTATGTTCTGGTTTATGGTAACTTGTGTGAGTTATATCGAACAATGCAGGGTCTGTGGCCGACTTCTTGTTTGGGGAGTCTTTCGTTTAGGTTTGTAACGAAATGGGGGATATTTAGGATATCTCAAAATGTAACAGTAATTGACTCTCGATCTATCAAAGTCACCCACTCACACACTCGCGAGTCTGCACAGGCTGAGAGACCTGAAGCCGGGCGGACCTAGGAGACAAGTACCCTAAAATGACCGTACGTATGACCTCATCCAATGGTAAAAGATGAGGTCCGTTAGAAGGACTGGGTCTCTAACTTGGGTGTAGACGGGGAAGACGTGACGTCCACCTACGAAATGACGATTCGGTGACCCATTGTATAAAATTTATAAGTAATTTCATCCTCACACTAACGTTAATTACTTTCTCAGCTTACGAAGACTACAAGTTTTATTCGGAATGGAAACAAAACCCAAGATCTTAAAAATGAGGTATTTAACTCTAAACGTTGAGTTGAAACCCTTAAAAGACCGGAAGTCTAAAGAACTATACAGAACGTTTGATGTTTACTTTTAAATAAGTGTTTTAACATTAAACAGATACCTTTTACTTGTGTTTGTATATAAATCTCAAATGTAAGTTACGACTTTAAAGTAATTTATTTAATAACGGATAACAGGTAATATAAAAATATTTAGGGTGTGTCGGAGGTTTATAAATCTTTAGTGTCACTAGATGGTAATGATAGTAATTTTAGTCCGACTAAGAGTTATTGAACTTTTTTAAATTATATGAAGAAAGTATTATAGGGTTTTTAGTATAAGTATAGTTTGTCTTTTACTTTTGAGAAACACACTTTTATTCGTCTCTATAGAAAAAGACACCTAGAAAACAAAAATTACTAAAATCCTTTGAACGTCAGGTCTCGTGATCTAGAAACGTAAAGGTCTATGAATGTAACAAGCCATATGACAGGATGGATTACTTTAGTTACTTACTTTTCTCTGTCTAATGGTATAAGTTTGACTTTAATTAATAGGGTCGATTTTATGAGTCTTGATCTGAGTAAGAGCCTCTTCCGTTACCGTGGGGTGAGGTCATGAGAACGGACCTTTTAGGGTACCTGCCTCCTCAGACCACCCGACGTCAGGTACCCCAGCGCTTCTCAGCCTGTGCTGACTCGCTGAAGTGAAACTGAAAAGTGAAAGTATGTAACCTCTTCCTTTACCGTTGGGTGAGGTCACAAGAACGGATCTCTTAGGGTCCCTACCCCCTCGGACCATCCGACGACAGATACCCCAGCGTTCTCAACCTGTGCTGACTTCGCTGAATCGTCATCGTCGTCTGAGTAAGATCTCTATAAATTTACATGACCAAAATAGACCGTTACGACGGGAGGACTGGAAGGAAGAGAGGAGGGAGGGGATGGAGGTGGAAAGAAAAGTTCTTTGTCTTTTTTTGATAACTGTTTTTAACATAAATAATTGGGGAGAATGTCCCGAAGTTTTTCAATAAAAGATCATATTGTATATATATATATAAGTCGTATACCTAGTGGGATTGAACTAACTTTTATCTAATAGACATCCCGTTGCACCTCAGAACCAGTAGAAAACACACAGGATAAATAAATGTAACACATAAAGGAAGATTAAATCCTGTCTACATTTATGTACCCCATATGAAGTCAGGGTCTTGTCTCTCACCAATTTTCGGAGAAAGAGAAAAGTACCGAAACATGACGGTACCTCTTATTATATTAATTACGTATATTCCTACGGAACTTCACAGACGGAACTATAGGTCCCGTCCCACCCACCCACCTTCTCAAGGTAAACAAAATAAGGTAAAACCTACCATGTTTAAAAATCAAACGAGAGACAGGATAGGATATTTATATCCGTCAAAAAAGGGAGTCATAATTCGTCCGAATGTAAGACGTGTATTTACACTGATTAAGTACGGTCCCTAAAAAAAAAAAAAAAAAAAAAAAAAAAAAAAAAAAAAAAAAAAAACAGAAATTCTTTGTAAAAAGAAGTCACGTTGGGAAATGTTTAATAGGGTCGAGAGAGGGCTTCTTTCACCTAATTAAACAAAGAAAAGGAAAGGATTGGAAGAAGGACATAACGATATTAGTTTTGTTAAACCCCCAAAAGTGTATACCTCCGACTGTTGTATTTAGTCGACGAAAGGTAGGTACACTTACGTAGACTTGTTTCGGTCGGGGTAACGACCGGCGCCTTCGTCAGATTTGACCGAAGGACCCACGACGAGAAAAGGTCTTTCTCTGTTAGTCGTTATCGAGAACTTCGGAAAAAGTGTAGCCCTGTGTTGGTAAGGAGACTGGAGAAAATCAAAGGTTTGTGGGTAGTGTTCTGTTGGTGATTGTAATTTGAATAGAGAATACAGAAAAGACAGTCTTTCTTTTCTTTCCTTATTTTTTCCCCTTTTAAACTTGTTCCCCTTCTTCATCCCCGATGTTCATCTCTTTTATATCTCCCCTCGTTCCTCCCTCCCTCTCCCTTTGTTTTCTTGCTCTGTCTTTTTCTCTTTGTTCGTATTGTATAGACTAGATGCCGAATACTTTGGAAAAGGAAACGAAGTATAGTTCTACTTCACTAACACGAGTTTCTTCTAAGTCTCCAGTAGGTTAGACTGACCGGGTAACGTTTCTACTCTTTTATTCAGAGTCCCCTCAATGAAACCAGTATTTTATCCAGACATCGTTAGTCGGAAATTGACAATGTGTCTGGAACTTTTTGTAAATCCGACTTCCTTTATAAACAAGTTAGACATAAAATTTGTCAAATTATAAGAGTAAGGACGAACATAAAAAATTTCTATTGGAATAGGATATCAAACGTACTAGGGGTAGAGACTTAACGTAAGAATTTATGAACATTAAATATAAAACTTCTATATAAGTACGAATATAACATAAGAAAAGAGCGGGATGGATGATGAACTTAAGATTACGAATTTTTCGGAAAAACTTCCAAAAAAAAAAGGGGGAGTAGAAACAAAGTCACTTATATAAAAAAACCATTAGATCTATCTCACTAGATGATCATTTTGAACTTATATTATTAGTTTATTTTTACAAGTTCCCCTCATCTCGGATTCTTAAGACCTCCGATAGACCTATGTTGTTTGTTTGTTTTTTGTTCGAAAATAGTAGTGTTTTACTACTTCATAATGATCTTCATGACATATTTCATGATGTATTTCATGATGCAATTTACATGCGGTGACCGTTTATCTTGTCGATTTCTTTTAAATTTCTCTCGTGATGACTCAAAGTCATAGTAGGAGTATTGTTAAAGATAAGTAAAGAGTTTCCTGAATTTTTTCATTTTAGATCGATATGACAATTACATTATGTGTAATAATTCGTTAATTTTAATTACTTAATTAAGATTAGGAGAAACACCAAGAATATTTAACAACTAAATTAATTTTCAAAACTATTAGAGTGTCCCTTTAGTCAATATACATATACAAAATTGTTAATTCTTTTCGAGATTAGTAAAGTAATTAATTTATTGACCAATATTTTTGTTTTTGGTAAACGTCATCCGATGTGTCTCTTGCACTTCAGTTCACCTCTTTGACCACCCGGATCTGAATTGTCTTGCAAAATAATTAAAGGTTCAAGTGTACGGAAGTACGTTAAAATTCGATCGAGACGAACCCACTCCCCCAGACAGGAGATTTCGACCCCAGGTCCTTACGACGAGGGACCAATAGAGGGTTTCTTAGGTTCTTCAAAACCGGAACGTATTGTTTTAAGTGGGTGTACATTTATAGTGTTTGTCGGACAAATACTTTGGAGACTGTAACAAATACTCGGACGACTGTAGACATCATTAACATAATTTTTATTTATTTAGTGATAATTTTTATTTTAAGGATTTTCATTAAAACTATGATTTTTATTCTTCAACTTTCCCAAAAAATTAATAAAGAAAAACTTTTAATACCGTAAAAGAATTTAGTATCTGATTTTGTGCTAATTCTCAACCTTTAACAACTTACACTAGCTCTTGATCTTTTGCAACAAAACAGTATATATCTTGAAAGCTTTCATTTGTGTATTTTTAATACTATAACTACTTTTGAAATATTTAACATTTAAGAGGTGTTGTCTTTTTAACATGGGTTATTTTATTTCAAAATTTTAAAAAGAACTCTTTATTAATCGGTATTTATTAGTATTTTTTATGTCATCACTTTTAGTACCTTCAAAAGATAGTAGAACATAATCGGAATGTAAAACTTATAAAGAAATTTCAGTCTTCGATTATCTAATTATAACGTTTGTAGACTTTTTAATGGTCCAAATTTATTTTACAATGGAACACCCTTTTTATTTTAGTTTATGACTTTATATCACCTATTCTTTGATGTGTCTTATGTATGCAACTTCTTATGATCGTCATTTAATTTTAATCTATACACATGGGTTTTGGGTCAATTATTCGTTTAACAAGAAAAAGAAAAAATCATCTTGGTATCGTGGTAGAAGACCGATAGAAATGTACTGCTGTCTTAATTTCTCCTCGGTCACAGATTCCAGAATTTACATTTATGAGAATATATGAAACTCAATATCGTAGACTGGAAACTGTGTTTATTTGTTTTTTTAATTCTATCTGCACTTATTTGTAAAAAATAATAAAATTAATACAGTGCTTAGTGATGGAAATATATATAAAGGGACTAGATGTTTGTAAAACGTTAGTTGTCTGATTTCTAACAAATATCTAATTCATAAGACTTTCCATGAACTTTCTCTTTTCGATAATAGTTGACTCATATGTAAAAACTTGATGTAACTTACTAAAAATAGAATAACATTTAGTATAAGGAAATAATTCTCATGTAAAGGTTTGTACTTTGATCTATTCTTGATTTATGTTTCAAAGTGTTTTTGTGTATTTTTGATCGAAAAAAATCTTCTGTAAAGTAGAGTTTATAGAAAAATATATAATAGTGAGTGATGTATTAACTTATGAAACCTCAAACTTAAACCCAAGTAAAGTATTTCCTGGAGGATCCATGTTTCTTTGTAAATCACATTTATAGTAAGAAAATATTTGTAAGACTAATATCACTTCAACCTGAGTACAGGTTTCACACGTTGTAAAACTTGTAAATCTACCTTAGAATAAGATTTACAACAGGTATTTAACACTCTGGAAAATTTAGGACAAAATCCCGAATTCAATAAACGGTTTGTTCGTGTTCATGTGAAAACAGATCACTCCCAGTGAATCAACACAGGTTGAGAAACACTGGGGTATCTGATATGTCAGGTGCCTTAAGAGGTCCAGTCTTATGACCTCGCCCATAGGAAAGGGAAGAGGTCCACTAGAAGGATTGGGTCTCTAGTTTGGGTCCAAAGGGTGTAACGTCCGTCTAAGAAATGGTCGACTCGGTGTTCCCTTCAAATTAAAAAAAAAAAAAAACAGATTACTTGACAATTTTCATTACTAACCGAACAGGGGAAAAAAGAGGTTTACCCTCACTATAATGGAACCTTTGAAAATCATATAAAGAAATTTTTGTCCTTTTTGTATTTTATAAAATTTTATATTTTTAATACATTTTATTTACCTATTTTTAATAGATGAAAATAAATAAATGGGTCTTTTGTTCGGTTAAGTGAAGTTAAAAAAAGAGAGTTAAATTTGTCATTTAAGGTGGGCTATACTGTAAGAGTTTCGTTTCATTATGTAAAATTACAGACACCGAAACGGACCACGTCTCCGGATGGGTAGGATATCTTATTAACCTATTAGAGTTTTGATTTATTTCAATCTTCTCACAACAAAGAGTTTTTTTAAGACTCTTTTTGGTCTCTCTTATTGTGAAATAATACAATACAATTATTGTGAAATTATCACAATACAATTTAAAAGAATTACACTATTTGTACTCTTAAGATGACTTCCTCAAAAACTTAGAATTATAGAGTCTCCTTTGTTACAGAAACCCCTGCCTTACGTTAATCTTTTTGTACGTTTCCTACGTATCGTTAATACATTCTAAAAGAGTCCTTTAAACGTCTAATACTCATACACCTCGACCAATGACAAAAAAAGACGAAAATAAAAGTGGTCAAGGGACTCAGACGAGTACCTATGCCGGTCTGGGAACACCCAAACAGGTAATCATACAGAAATTACATGTCACAGTGACGTTTTCCGACGAAACCTTACTTAAAATGAAGATGCAAAAGCTGACCACCCAAGGTAAAAGATTGATGTCATCTAACAAAACAGAAACTCAATCCCGTACTCAGGTGTTACGGGTTCGTTTTATTTCCGATCGATGTCTTACGGTTGTGAATACTCTGTAACGAGAATGTAAAAAAACCAACGACAACAACTGACATTTTTTGCTGTGGAATTCTTTGACACTTCTGACACGGTGTAGGTCTTTTTATTAACACAGACGTATCAAAAGTAATTTATGCAAAGGAACTAGATCACCATAAGTAATTTATCGTGTGAAAATGATTCTGAATAGACGGTGGCTCGATAGGTACCAGACTTAGAGGTATCCGGACGACTACCGACTTCCACGCACGTCATGTCCTCTGTGAATGGAGCTCCCGAACGAATGGAAGTCAAAGGAATGTCGTAGAGAGTGTTGAAGACAAGGAAACCCGACGAGATGAAGACACGACGGTTCTTTGACTTCTACAAGTGACACTCTGTCCGAAATGATGTGGTATACAGTAATTTAGCAAAAGTCTATATCGTCCCCCATTGTCTTACTGCACTATCATTAAGTTTAGGTTTAGGTCACGTCTCCTCAATGATTAAATGTAACAAAATGTACTATCCTTTTATAATTGTGTAATTAATCTGTGTCTGTCAAGGTAATAAGATTCTAAAGAATTTTAATGTGAAAAGGATTTATTAAACGATCGTCTAAAAATTACCTTTCTTTTTATTTCAATAAAACAACCCGGGTTTCCTTATTTCAACTAGAGTTTAAATTTTAAATGTTGTACACTTGTTAATTTTTTAACAATAGACTTTTAAATTTCATATATGTAAAAAAGTACAACAGTTTTTATATAAATTTCTTAAATTAAACGAAATTACATCAAATATTACATTTAGTTGTAAAAAGAAACAAAAGGTTAATCGTATATTTTAAATTTTTGTGTCTAAAATTCTGGATTATATATTATGAGTAGTTTTGGTATTTCATGTAATATTTTATTTTTTTTATGTACGAGATCTTAAAATTTCCTAGGGATCTCCAAAAATCAATTTTGGATTGGATAGGAGGGGTTTTCTTTTTTCAAACCATCATTAATGGTGTGACATTATTTTATAGATAGGACCTCGTTATATTATGGACGATTTGTATTCTGGTTATACCACTTTATAAGTTCTTTTTAATCTTAACTGTACACCTATAAAATAGGATGTCTTATGAAAATTCATTTATCGTTTATTAGCAATGTAAGTAAGTGAAGTCAAGTCAAGTCAAGTCAAGTCAAGTCAAGTCAGCAAGTCAGCGCAGGCTGAGAAACGCTGGGGTACTTAGCGTCGTGCGGTCCGGAGGGACAGGTAGTGGTTGAGGACCTCAAGTGAGTTTGAGTGCAGGTGGCTCAGTCACTACGGTAGGTCGGTAGAGTAGGAACCAGCAGGGGAAGAGGAGGACGGGGGTTAGGGAGGGTCGTAGTCTCAGAAAAGGTTACTCAGTTGAGAAGCGTACTCCACCGGTTTATGACCTCAAAGTCGAAATCGTAGTATGTAAGTAATCTGTATATATTAAAAGGTTTCTGTAGAGAGTAGTGTATGATGGTTAGTATTGTGGTTTCACTCTATACTTAAGTAGTCAAGAATTCATTTGTCTGTCTACGTACCTATGCATATACACATACACACCCACGATTCAGTGAGGTCAGTACAGGTTGAGAGACGTTGGGGTACCTGACATCGGGTGGTCCGAGGAGACAGGTACCCTAAGAGGTCCGTTCTTATGACCTCACCCAACGGTACGGGAAGAGGTCGCACACATATATGAAATGTAGTTTATTAATTCGTCTTAGAAAAAGTACACAATTGAGTGTCTTACCTTCACTTGTTTTGTCGTTATATTCTCACAGAAAATTTTTAGTGTACACTAAGGAAGAAAGTAAGAACTTTTTTATTGTTATTGATTTCTTTAATCTGAAAACAAAAAATTTGACCCGAGATACATAATGGAAGTACTTTTAGTGGATCCTTCGTCCAATTTTATATTGTTACGTCTAAGAAACCAGATTATTCCCATCCGAATCCCTTAATATAAAGATTTTGGTAGTGTCCACTAAAGAAAATTATTTTTAGATCCCTTATCTGAATCTTTTATCATTGTCCAGTCCTCTTATCACCTTCCAACTGTCTTTTCGACTCTACTTTTATGTCCTCTATTGACGACTGGGGAAAGACTACTCGAGTACCTTTCTTTCACTTCGAGTCTTCGTAATTCCGTTTTTCCGAAGTCAAAAGTCTAAGATATTCTATGTTGTCAAAGAGAAAGATTATACAAATTTGATACAGCCTTTTGACGATGATCCAGACCTACATTATAGTAATCCGTGATACAAACGGGGTTTCACTAGAGTTCAACCAACTGGTCTGGACGATTTTTCTGGTTTTATTTACTTCTTTAATAGTCGATTTTACCTTAACTTTTCAACAGGTGATTCTATACCTAACTACGAAAGCTTGACACCATAACCTCTTCTGAGAACTCTCAGGGAACCTGACGTTCCTCTAGGTTGGTCAGGTAAGATTTTCTCTAGTTAGGACCCACAAGAAACCTTCCTGACTACGATCTCGACTTCGAGGTTATGAAACCGGTGGAGTACGCTTCTCAACTGAGTAATCTTTTCTGAGACTACGACCTTCCCTAACCCCCGTCCTCCTCTTCCCCTGCTGTCTCCTACTCTACCGACCTANGTCAGGACCCACAAGAAACCTTCCTGACTACGATCTCGACTTCGAGGTTATGAAACCGGTGGAGTACGCTTCTCAACTGAGTAATCTTTTCTGAGACTACGACCTTCCCTAACCCCTGTCCTCCTCTTCCCCTGCTGTCTCCTACTCTACCGACCTACCGTAGTGAGTGAGCTACCTGTACTCAAACTCACTTGAGGCCCTCAACCACTACCTGTCCCTCCGGACCACACGACACTAAGTACCCCAGCGTTTCTCAACCTGTACTGACTCACTGACTTGACTTGACTTGACTTCTATACCTTCTGTTGGGTTGACTAAGGACTGTGGTTACCTGGGTAGTGTAAAAGAAGACAAAGTCCAGTCACATGAGTTGAAACAGACAGACATACTATATTAATGTACCCTCCAAATTTGTCTGGTCACGGACCCTGAGACTAAATTAATCGACCCCCCACCTCAAATCCCGTAGACACATACAATTTCGAGGGGTCCACTAAAATTACACGGTGGTCTAAACTTTTCGTGACAAAATCTAGTAGGTCTTTCCTATTTCCCAGATTCACTGTCCTCCCCTCTACTGTGTTATCTTCGACAAATCAAGACTCTTTAGATACCACATTTGACAAGAGTCGTAGAGACATAAATAGTATAGTGACTCTCTAAGGGGTGATCACCAACCAGATCGTAATCGTCTTTACCCTCCACTTTCGTTTGAGAAATGTCTATTCACTAATAACTTGATGTTCTTCACAGACTACACAGCTATTGTCTGACATTCTCAATGACCTTTATAAATGCCCTTTTATAAGGAATGAAACCGTCGTTACAGTACTCAGTATTCACAATATACATTTATCCAGGTATACCCTTTTACTACCTTATTGAGGTTCATGTAAGATTTACTTAGTTGGAGAACACCACGAGGTCCTTGGAAAATTATACAAAGAAAGTGTAATCGAAATTAATTCAGTAGACTCCCTACTTTGTCCCTCTTCGGAAGTTTCTGACACCCTTGATTTTTCTGTAGACTATACCTCGAACGGTGAATTGGGAAAAAAAGACACATTACAACCTACGTGACTTACCCTTGGTAAAATTTTGACTTTTCGTCTAATAAGGAGTATTATCAAATTCAAATTTTTCAGTATTACGAAGGATACTAATTCCAAACATAAATATACGTAAGGTACAGATACATTTTATAAATTTTCTGAGAACTTACACTAAGTCGTACGACTTTATTTGGGATCCGAATCTTAAACTTTTATAATCTTTTCAGTACTAAGAACTTTTTATTCTTATTAAACAAGAAAAAAGGAATGTTTTAACGAGACTTCTGGTCAACGTTATTCTCTACTCTCCCCCCTTTTTTTTGTGTTTTGTTAGGACATTTGACGTTTTAGGCAATATTAATACTCCCTACCGGTGAAGAATTAAATGACTAAGAAGCCTCTACTTTGATCTTAGACCACCTATAATCACGGAGGAGTCGAAAGGAACCTAGGAGAAATAGTCGTGACCCTAGGTAGGAGGTCGAAGGGGTACGAAACGACCATTCCCGAGTGTGGTTCTAAAAGTCTCCTAAGGGATACCAGTAACTCCAATGAAACGGTCATGACTCTCGACATTTGAAGACCCTCGAAAGACGATAGAGTTGTTAGAAATTGGTTACTGACCACGTCTTCACGTCTCCCGACCGGAGAAACGACCCTTCGCCCCGTTTGAGCTTCGACATTGTAGGACAACGCCTCGAAAGGAGTCTTAGTCCGACGTCGACCCCTAAGTGAACTAAAGGAGGGGAGTAGACAGACGGAAGTGTACAGGAATGACCAACAAGGACCCTTGTGAAGGAATTGTTAGATGAAGGAGGGTCTAGAATTGGAGTCCACGATTAAGACCCTCCTTAACGGAATGGTACGACAATTCCCGAATTTACGAATGTAAGTCCTTATGTGTCAGACCGTGTGGTTGGGTGTTTGCCGACTTTATGAGACCAGGATTCACGAGAGGTTTCCGAACGTATGTTATGTCCAATCTCCTTCCCGAAATCAAAGGCATAAAAGGGTGAGATGGACCACAGACTTCCCCCTTCCTTTTCTTCCTTGCCTTAGTTCGGTACCGGTTCCCCAATTAAGTAGGGTAGAGTTAGTTCGACAGTTGATCGTCCTCTTTGTTCCGGTCCCCTCAACACACAACGTTCTAATGTGGTGGTATTACTCACTTTAGTGTCTGTGTGTGGGTCGTGTAGTCTGAGTAGGGGTTATGTGATCTCTGTCTCTTTTCTGACATTTTCTGGGGTCTCTCTTCGTTTTTAGGGTGTTTCCGGTCCTTTATGCTGTAGTCTGAAGTGTGGTCACTATTACCTTCTTTTTATTGAAGTTTAAGATTCCTTTTTTTGGTTTGTCTAAATCCCGTTCTAATGTCTAAAGGTTCTCTCCCTTTTTATACATGATTCTGCCTGATTTTGAAATTTAAGGACATAGGGTCAAGAGGAATCCTCTTCTCCTTCCATACATGTTATGTCGTTTCCTTCTTTGTGTTGGGTCCTTAGTTCCCTCCTACTGTCGGTGATGTTTCTACTGTTTAACTCCGTGCTATCAATTCGACCAATGGGTCTTTGTTCTTTTATTACTCGACTTTAATTGACACAGTCACTCACTGTGAACCCCTTTCTCGACCCATTGTTAAACAACAAAGTAATAATAAAGAACCTCTTTATAAATTTTACCTGTATCTATTGCAACTATTTACGAAGGGACCACCGAGTCACCATTTCTCAGACGGACGGTCACGTCCTCTGTGTTCAAGTTAGGAGCCCAGTCCTTCTAGGGGACCTCTTCCTTTACCGTTGGGTGAGATCATAAGAACGGACCCTTTAGGGTACCTGTCACCCGATGTCAGGTACCCCAACGTTTTCTCAGTCTGTACTGACCGACTTTGCGGTCATGAAACCGGTGGGGTACACTTCCCAACTAAGTAACCTTTTCTGAGACTACGACCCTCCCTAACCCCCGTCCTCCTCTTCCCCTGCTGTCTCCTACTCTACCGACCTACCGTAGTGACTGAGCTACCTGCACTCAGACTCACTTCAGGCCCTCAACCACTGCCTGTCCCTNCCAACGTTTTCTCAGTCTGTACTGACCGACTTTACGGTCATGAAACCGGTGGGGTACGCTTCCCAACTAAGTAACCTTTTCTGAGACTACGACCCTCCCTAACCCCCGTCCTCCTCTTCCCCTGCTGTCTCCTACTCTACCGACCTACCGTAGTAACTGAGCTACCTGCACTCAGACTCACTTGAGGTCCTCAACCACTACCTGTCCCTCCGGACCGCACGACGTTAAGCACCCCAGCGTTTCTCAGCCTATGCTGTACTGAATTACTGATTTGATGTTGTTTGAAACTATTTTATTTTTAACTGAATTCGGGGGTTTACTATTGTTCAATTACAATGTGTATGAGTAAATAAGGAATTATTTTTCATAAATGATACTCAGTTCGTAAACGATCAACCATATTGAATGTAGGGTCACTCGTATGAACACACACATACATAGGTCCATACATATATACTTGTATAGATATATAAAGATATAAATATAGATCTAGTGTTTGTATAAAGATTGTGTAGAGTCTAACATATTCATTTTTATTGTGTTTATTATTGTATCCCGTCTTATATTATAAATTCTGCCTCACTAGTCCTTTCAAGGGAGATTTTTTCCACTGTTAAATTGTCTCTGGATTTACTTTCCTTCTTTACTTTTCATGTGAGTTTGTGTAACTCAAGTTCAAGGAGACTCCACAGTCGATTTCTTCGTCTGAGTTGTCGTCCCATATGTTCCCCTCGGACCCCTTCCTCATAAGACCCATTTTCCATACCTAATTCCTCTGGGACCTTGACTCCAAAGTTACCTTCCTGTCTCTTCACAGTCTTGGTACCGAAGGGGTCCATCGGCGGCACAACGTCTCCCTCTACTCCCTCTTCTTACAACGGTTGTCTTTATTTGCAACTCCCTTTGTCGTTCCTCTTAGTTCTTTCAACACATACGAATCTGCGAGTCAACACAGACTGAGAAACGCTGGGGTACCTGGCATACATCGGAAGGTCCGAGGAGACAGGTACCCCAAGAGGTCCGTTCTTATGACGTCACCCAACGGTACGCGAGGAGATCCCCTAGAAGCGTTGGGTCCATAGTTTAGGTCCGGAGGACGTAACGTCCGTCTAAGAAATGACTAGTTCTTTCAATCTAGAAATTATAAACATTAATTCCAACAGTATAGTCGTTTATTTTAATATCCTACGACGACAACGACCCTTACATTTTACAATGTCGGTGAGTTTATATCAAACCATCAAAGAGACTCCTGATTGTACTTGAATAGTATTCTGTGTCGTTGACGTGAAAAACTATAAATATAGTTTCTCTACTGTTGAATATAAGAACATTTATAAAAACTTTACTATAAGTGTCATCTGAATAAACATTTTCAGTTTGCAGTCTTTGTTGGGTTTATAGGAAGTCACCCACTTACCAATTTGTTTGATACCATGTAGGTATGGTACCTTGTGATAAGTCGTTATTTTTATCTACTTGATAACAATGTGTTGGACTTACTGAGAATTCCTTTAATACGGTTTGTTTTCTTCAGTTAGAGTTTTTAAGAGAAAAAACAAACTTTATATGGGTTTATTTTTTATGTCTTAAAAAATTTTTATTAGAAAGTCTTTTACCTTGTAACCATACCGCTTGTGAAAGTTGAGTCATTTTCAGTAACGAAAATATAAAATCGTCGAAATACAGAATCGAGGAGGTACGTCATCGTTTTTTTATTGTGATTATTCTTCTCTCATATTATAGTCTGACAAAACGAAATATGTACATCTAAGACTCACGATAAAAAGTCACACCGTTTTCTCGTTTTCTTTGTCAAAAAACAAGGTACCGGTACTATTACCTTATAAAATTCATGAGTTCTAAAATAGTTAATAAAAAGAAGTATTAAAGTTTCTCTGTTGTAAGAAAAGTCGTGTGAAAAAAACAAAAAAAAACTTTCTAGTCCGTAATCTGGAATGGATTTAGGTTCATATTTAGGGTATGTGTTCATACACGGATACGAAACTTTTAGACGTTTTTTTTTTAAATAAAAATGAACACTTATTTATAAAATAAAATTATCATCACATACAAGAGATATCCTTTAAATCTTTGATGTCTTTTTACATTGTTACTTTTATTCGTAGTTGAAGAAAGAGTATTAGTTCTCAATCAATAGTAACTTTTACATTATACGAAATTTAAGTAATGTTATTTTAATCAGACGGTTAGTTAGTAGGTCACTGTCATAATCCGTTTGATTGTGTGTTTTTTTTGTCTTTTTTGAGAGAATTTAATGACATATAGTGACTAAGGGAAAACCCTTAATAACACATTCACGTAAACACACAAACGTAAATTTAAAACCGACGATCAATAAATTTCCGATCATCAATAATTTAATTAGGATTTATTGTACGACTTCTTAACTATGAAAACTTGACACCACAACCTCTTCTGAGGACCTTAGGGAACCTGACGTTCCTCTAAGTTGGTCAGGTAAGACTTCCTCTCGTCGGGACCCACAAGAAACCTTCCTTACTACGATTTCGACTTTGCGGTCATGAAACCGGTGGGGTACGCTTCCCAACTAAGTAACCTTTTCTGAGACTACGACCCTCCCTAACCCCCGTCCTCCTCTTCCCCTGCTGTCTCCTACTCTACCGACCTACCGTAGTGACTGAGCTACCTACACTCAGACTCACTTGAGGCCCTCAACCACTACCTGTCCCTCCGGACCACACGACGTTAAGCACCCCAGCGTTTCTCAGCCTATGCTGACCCGCTGACTTGACTTGACTTTATTATACGTGTCTATTTTTACTATATTTTGTATTTGCCTGTAAATCTTCTATAATCTGGTACATTTCATTCTACTATCACAAGATTTTTACAGAACACGTAATCAGATATACAAACTTCCGTATTGTTACATGGTATGTAAAAAGTGTCTAAAATGTTTTGATATTTTACAGAAACCTTTTAATAGTTATTTCTGAAACTGTTTATGACTCGTTTAACAATATCAGATTTTGATCAATATAATTATATAAGGTACGTTTATAAAGTTGGATATGTAGAGAAACGAGTCACGAAATCCATGAAACATTTACATGAGTATCGTCTATAAAATTACCGTCGTCAAACGACTTTAATTTTTGTATTACGTAGTCATTTGAGTCATAATATATGTTTTTATAAATGAAATATCTGAAAGTTTTAAACTTACGATAATTCGACAAAGAAAGTACAAACCGGACTATGAAAGGTTTTGAGGACGTTGATAAAAAGTTCATTAATTTTACTGTCCAAAAGAAGGTTGATTAGAGTCTTCTACAGACATCAGTAAAGAAGGTCAATAAAGTAACATAAGGTAATACGGATTTTATTCGTAAAAAACCTTTGTATACACCTTCAAACTCCTAATGTGGAAGTAAAAGTTTATAATGAACTTTAAATGAAAAAAAGTGAACTTGTCGACAAATAAAATACTGAAAGAAGAGACGGTCATCTCTCGTCACAACCTGTAGTATACCTGGGTTGATATGATGGGCGAAACGAAAGGACTTACAAAAATCAGTAAGATATTTGTACTTATGACATCCAAAAATTTTTTACGGTCCATTTGTTTTATTAATTGACTTCTCAATGATTCAGATCGACAACACTTTAGACTGTATAAATTGTATACTTTCTCGAATTGAATACTGTTTATGTACCTTATGTACGAAACAAATATAGTGTAATTTTGAACGGGTAACATACATTCTATTATACAAGATGTCTATTAATAAAATTTTATAATGTCTCTTTATTAAAGGTTAGACATGTATTATCTTCAAATTAGATTGTAGTTCCGATTATTTATTGGTAACCATCGTATTGCTGGTTACCTATAAGATTGATATATCCCTTTTTTTACCCGAAGGGTCCACCATAAACACCATTTATTGGGTGGACAGCTACGTCCTCTGTATGCTCTATACCCAAGTTAGGGACCCAGTCCTTCTAGGGGACCTCCCCCTGGTAACGTTGGGTGAGACCATAAGAACGAACCTCTTAGGGTGCCTGTCTTCTTGAACCTCCCAATATCAGGTATCCCAACGTTTCTCAGTCTGTGCTGACTTCGCTGAATCGTGTCTTTTTTTATTTACTCTTACAGTGATAGAAACATTAGTCCCAACGTCTCTGAGGTTATCCTACCCTGATTAAAAGAACCATAATTGAACTGACGTATACACATTTTGTTTTTTGTTTTTTATGGGTATCATGAATTTGGAAGGTCGATGAGTTGACATGTGTCATCTATTCGGTATAAATTAAAATATCAGAAATAAACCGACTGAACGGTACAGTGTCACGGTTCGTTATGTCCTTTACAGTAAAAATTTTTCGAGTAGTATTTTCAGTTAACGATTTGTTTCCAGTCTTAGTTAACTTAAATTTAGATAATAAATTAGAAGTTTTGGTGTTAAGATTTTTTATTTTATCTAGGTGTTTTTTTCTTTCCTATATGAAATTTGATTTATGAGATTTTCAATAGGAAATTTCCTACCCGTCCTAAATTACCTCTTAAATTTTTTTTTTTTTGATAACCACAATCATAAATTTTCAGATGTAAAATTTAAACTAAACTATAAATAAGAGTAAAATAACATCCTTGTAAGATAATTTAACATAGAACATTACAGAAGAATAAAATGTACTTATATCTCACATAATAAAATTCTCCGAGAACGAAAGTTTTGTTCTAAAGGTTCAAATACGGTTTTGTTTAGATGAACGACATTTATTCTTTGTCGAGTAACGCGTGACACCTTCCCAGAGAATTTGACTCAAAACTTAGTGTACCAGTGTTATTCTTCACCACTCAAAAACTGGACAGGGTCTTTGGCGATCTGTCAGTTTAAAAGGAAGTGTAGACTTCTGAATCTGTCCACCTCACTTCCCGTCTTGTAAGTGGACACAACAATATCTATCTTCATAATGATTATACTTCTGTGGTTGAATGTGTCTTTTGGTTTTCGTGCGCGAAGTCTAGGTGTGTCAGAAATATTAGGTAAAAAGAGTAATCTCTTGGTGAACTAACACCTGACACCTCTATAGTAGTAAGTCGAGGGTGATAAAATATCTATTATACTTGACTCCTGGTTCTTCCAGTGTTTCGAGAAATCGTCGTGTCGACTCCAATCCTAAGATCGAGAGAATCAAAAGTCTGTGTATGAGAAATAAAAACAATAAAAATGTATTTTGTCTTTGTCTTACTTTCTATTATATCATACAACGTATATATAATGGGTAAATACGATATAGGTAAACCGATTAACAAAATATAATATCAAAGATAGAAACACTCTATTCGAATTTTAGACTCCTCCAGTTTTTATGAACCAACCGAATTATCAATCCAATGGACTTAAAGGAGATGGTTCATAAATAACATAAAGAGTAAGTATTTTACCCCGATTGTGTGTCATAAAGACCCTCTTAATTTACTCTTTTACGTTAATCACTGACATTGTCTCACTTATAAGTGACGTAGATACGAATCTTTAATTTATTGTCAGTATTGTTCTTTTATTCCTTCACTTTGGACGGGTGTTGTCTAATACTTCGTCTTTTGGATGAAATTCGGTGATCATTAGTCTAAAACCGATGTCTCCGGAAAGTGTCCCAACGTTTCTCAGCCTGTACTGAATCGTTGACCCCTCGTTTGTTGTTGTTGTCCCCGACAATCCTAAGAGTGATTGGGTATGTCTCCACATAAAAAAGGAGTTTTAAAATAATAAAAGTTTGTAAATAAGAAGACTTAAGAATAACGTCAAATTAACGTTGTGTTAGTTAATGTATTCCACTTCACACTCTAAAAATCCTATAAATACTTTATAGCTGAACACCTACGGTAACGTCATTCACAAATATAACGAAAAGTCCATACGGTTCATGAAAATACGATTTATATAAGGATAAAAGAAATAACAAATCACATTTATTCAAAAGAACTGAATAACGATCATATCCTTTGTCGGACGTAAAACAATTGAATACTTTAAAAGAAACAAAAAAAAAGTCAATATGTATATGTGTAATAAGAATCTTAATAAAAGGTAATGTCCAATAATGTTCTATAACTAATATCAAGGGACACAATATGTCATTTGGAAACAACGAACAACCTATAGATAAAAAAATTTATCTTGAGATCGTAAGATGAGCATGATTCAGTTTGTTCACTAAATGATTTAAAAGTGTGATTCAAAATAAATAAAACTTTTTAAACTTAGATGATCTTACATTAATAGTTACTTCTTACTTATACGAAATAAAAGAAAGTACTATAACAATGGTTAAAAAGTAAAAGGAACGGATGTTTTGGTACAATCTATTGTCGCTATTGTTCCTGGGTAAAGAATAAGAATTAAAAGTACCCTAAATTAATTCGAAAACCGTTATGAATGTATTCGGTTTATATTATATTTTCATTACGACGAATAATAAGACACGACACACGACACGAATCAGCGAGTCAGCACAAGTTGAGAAACGTTCGGATACCTATCATCGGACGGTCCGAAAAGACAGGTATCCCTAAGAGGTCCGTTCTTATGACCTCACCCAACGGTATGGGAGGAGGTCCCCTAGAAGGGTTGGGTCCCTAGCTTGGGTCCAGAGGACAAGACGTCCGTCTAAGAAATGGTAGACTCGGTGGTCCTTTCGGACGAATAATAAGATGAAGAATTTGAAGTTATAGCGTTAACGGGGGTTTAAAAAGCACAAGGACTTGAGACAGGTTTTGTCTTATATGAATAAACCTCTTCCGGGATTGTAAAGTTTCTTGGGAGTGTAGAGAGGACTCGATTTAAATAGAAAAATAGGGAAAACCTCTGTTGTAAGGAATTTTTCAGATTTAAGTTCTCGAAAATTTCATATAGGAGGTTAATTTCCCTATTGGAAGGGTTATGAAGGAAGAGTATTAGTAGTAATAAAGATATAAGATAAGGTGAATTTCTTATAAATACCACATGGTAGATACAGTCAAAGACAAGTTCTGTGGTCCCTAAGTGGTCATTTGTTTTGTCTAGGTTTAGGAACTGGATGATAGAAGTTTCGGGTCTCTCCCAGGGATATAAAAGGTGTCCAAAAGGAACTAAGGTGAGATAGAGGTCGGAGAAATGAGTTGGTATTAGATTTGTCTGACGTTAATCTCTCGAAGGTTTAGTTATTATTAACGGAGTCACCTCAAAAGACCGACATGAACTAGTCAAATTTAGAAGTCGGTACGGGTGTACCGAAGAGGGTTCTTCTGAAGTAGGGTTCTACTCATCTTGAAGAAGTGTACATTTATAGTGTCTTTACTCACTGGTGTTATTTCCTGAAATGATGAGTTTAACGATAGGAGGAAAGAGATCCTTGTTTCCTTTTAGATGAAACATCTATAAGTATCCGACACGTATCGAGAAAGTTCACTTTTTACTCACAACCGATTACTATGAGAACATCACGTCTAAATAAACAAAGAAAGTCGTCTGAAAGACAGTCACTAATTGTACCGGACTAGTCAGACACTTCGTGACAACTGACGTCTACATGACGCTACCATGTTCATTCCTTCTGACCTAAGACGGGGGTACTCCAAAATGGAGTATCTAAAGTTTGTGTACGTTCCTTTCTGTCTCTGTTGTTTCTTGTTTTGTTTGTTTGTTGTTGGACATTGGGCCTTGTCTGACTTTGTTCGAATTACAGTCAGTGATACTCACGTTTTAAGATAATGGAAAATACCCCCCACGGGTCTCATTTTCCTCCGAGACGTGAGTCGTCCTGAAGAAAATTAGTTCTCGATAAAAATGACTCTTGGATGATACACAGTCCGTGACAAGGTCTATGAAACTATGTCACTACGTGTCCTTTCAGTTTCTAGTAATACCTTCACCGAACCACCTCGGTACGTTTTCCCAGAATCTTGGGGTACCTGTGGTCAATACTTAAGACCGAAACGGTAAGTATCCCCATACACAGAATTGTAGAGAGACTCGTCGTTCGTCGTAGAAGAAAGTATTTTACGTCTATTTATAAGGATATGAATATTTACAACAACAACAAGTCCAAGAGTCAACACAGGTTGAGAAACGTTGGGGTGCCTGATGTCGTGCGGTCCGAAGGAACAGGAAGTGGTAGAGGATCTCAACGGAGTTTTAGTACAGGTAACTCAGTCACTACGGTAGGTTGGTAGAGTAGGAGACAGTAGGGGAAGAGGAAGACGGAAGTAGAAAGGGTCGTAGTCACAAAAAAGGTTACTCAGCCTAGAAGTGTAGTCCACCGGTTTCATAACATCGAAGTCGAAGTCGTAATCAGGAAGGTTACTTATAAGCCCCAACTAAAGGAAATTCTACTTAACCAAACTAGAGGAACGTCAGGTTCCCTGACGGTTCTCAGAAGAGGTGGTAGTGTCAAACTTTTATAGTTAAGAAGTCACGAGTCGGAAAAAATACCAGGTTGATAGTGTAGACATGTACTGATGACCTTTTTGGTATCGGAACTGATCTACCTGGAAACAGTCTTTTCATTACAGAGACGAAAAATTACGACAGATCCAACTAGTATCGAAAAGAAGGATCCCCGTTCGAAAAAACAACAACAAACAAACAAATAAAACAAAACAAAATTAAAGTACCGACGTCAGTGGTAGACGTCACTAAAACCTCGGTTTTTTTTATTTCAAACGGTGTGAAAACTAGGTAACAAAGGGGTAAATAAACGGTACTTCACTATTCTGGACTACAGTACTAGAATCAAAAAAATTACAACTCAAAATTCGGTCAAAAAAGTGAGAAGATAAAGTGAAAGTAGGTCTCCAAGAAATCAAGGAAAAACGAAAGACGGTATTCCCACCTCAATAAACGTATAGACTCCAACAACTTTAAAGAGGACCGTTAGAACTAAGGTCGAATACTAAGTAGGTCGGGACGTAATGTGTAGTACATGAGACGTATATTCAATTTATTCGTCCCACTGTTATATGTCGAAACTGTATGAGGAAAGGGTTAAACCTTGGGCAGGTAACAAGGTACAGGCCGAGATTGACAACGAAGAACTGGACGTATGTCCAAAGAGACCTCTGTCCATTCCACCTTACTATAAGGGTACAAAACTTCTTAGAAAGTATCAAACAACACTAGGTGTGTCACTTTCCTAAATCGTATCAGTTATTTCGTCTTCATCTACTAAAAGACCGTAAGAGAACGAAAAAGATACTAGGTTGCTACAACCGTTAAACTAGAGACCAAGGAGACAGAAAAGATTTAGGTCGAATACGTAGACCTTCAAGAACCAAATGTACGTCAACTTCGGATCGAACTTCTTAAAACTCGTAATGGAACGATTGTACACTTTACTCACGTCAACACACCATCAAACTTGTAAGAAACGGTAACGGGAAAAAACCCTAACCTTACTTTTGACTGGAAAAGGTCAGGACAACTCAAAAGGTTTAAACACCCGTATGACTTACGTCGTGAAACCGTCGTATTAGAAAATTCTAAACTTTATCGTGTCGACCTTAGGTTAGTGGAAGTGATCGAAACGAGTATCACTACGAAGGATTCCGGGTGAACTGAAGTGTGAGGTTCTACAGACCGATATCCAATCGTTTGTGTAGTAGTACTAATAGGTCCAGTAATTCTAGAAAAATCACACACGTATCAAGAAGGCACATAACAACGGTGGAAAAGAATTATATAAAACGAAGACAATCCAGGTATGACTAAGACAGGAAATACCACAGAAAGAAACGTACTTTACAAGGGAACCGTAGAGATTAAAAGAACTTCTCTAAAGATCAGAAAGGGTAAGATAACGAAAGGAAATAAAGAAACGTAGTAAACGAATCCTTCTGAAAGATTAAAGAGGAACGAGAAGAAACCTTGAGACGTAAGTCTACCCATATAGAAAGGAAAAGAGGAAACGGAAAGTGAAAAGAAGAAAAGGGACGATAAACAAACCGGAGAAGTCCGTCGGTAAAACAGAAAACGTAAAGAAAAAGAACTCCTACCAAAACTAGAGACGGAGGACATGTTAGAACGTTTGTAGGTAGATATCAAGAAGTTCATGAGACAGATAGTCTAGATTAGGGAACTTAGATAAATAGTGGAGATAATATTAGAATTTAATAAAATAAATCCAGTATGGACTTACCGGACCACCAAAAGGGATGAAAGAAGTTAAATTTAGACTTAAAACGTTATTCATAAAGTACTAGACTAGGTGTCAGTCGAGGTCCAAAGTAAAAACGACTGACATATCTCGAAGAGATAGAAACCGACGTTTCTTATATTAGTCAGACTAAAACCATAACTGGTAAACCACTATTGGTACACATGTCAACAGAGAATACAACGACCTTCTCCCATAAACGATTCTGGTCATGTAGGAGAACCGTTTTGAGACAATCGGAAGTGGGACGAAGTAAAACATGAGGTTCCGGTTTAAACGGACAATGAGGTTCATAAAGAACTGAAGGATGAAAACGTAAGGTAAGGGGTTACTATTTTTCCTGTGGAAAGAAACCACAAGATCTTCCAGAACATCCAGAAGTATCTTGGCAAGTTAAAGTCGAAGAAGTCTTAATCACCAACCACGTATCTGAACCTGATGACACTATAACTTACCGAACGGAACCTTTGTTTGTCTAGTAAGACAACAAAAACTATGACGTGGGTTCATGACGTAAAACCTGAGAAAACAACTGATACTTCCGATGAGGTAAAGAAGATTCCATAAGAACGGGTGTCATCATCTATATCACCAGTAGACTTAATTTAAGAGGGTAAGGGTAGGTAAAATAAAACGACTACCAAGTGACTAATCAATATTTACTCAATACTCGCTTTTAATATACCCATTTCCCGGACTGTGTATCATCCGTAAGTTTTTCAAAAACAAGGTGAATTGTTTACGAGGATGTCCCTTTCTGTTTATGACATACAACAGTGAATATCCACCCTTGATTTTTATGTTAATTGATCACTTACATTGTATTCGTCTGAGTGTCTATATCTCTTATTCAATGGTTATCCTTTTCTCCCTCACTTTTCCTGGTTGATAACTCACACTCTGTCCGAGTTCCTATATGACTTGTGGTACCCCTTACATCGGTTATAAAACATTTACCTTTCGTCCGAAATTTTTAGTATATTTTTATTTAAAAAATTTATTTTTAAAAAACTTTTATCTTTACGAGGATTTATTATGTATTCATGACTAATAGGATTTCATTACGACTTGTTGTCCCAAACACTATTAAAAGTTGTTGTCAGTCCCACCAAAAAAAAAAAGAAGACTAAAATGTCTAAGTTGTATTAAGATAATTATCTGAAATTTATTTAGACGACCCTTCGACTACTGAGACCTATTAATTCACCGTCTACCCCTTTATGTCTACGTAGTTCGTAGGTCGTTACCGTCCCAGGGCCGTTAAGGATGACCCTTGGTCCTCCTACTCTCCCAGTGGGACTTAGCCGTAATAGTCACTCAGACAAATACATTCCTCAGATGGAACGCTAGTCTACGACGAGACTCCTGTATACGACAAAGTAGAGTAATCGATTATCGAATTAAGAGAGAAGGAACAACCACTTTCACTCGGTAACAAGGCGAAGATAATAGTGTTAAGTAAGAAGGACGAAAACAATGGTAATCCAGTTAGGATAGATGAAGATTAAATTGTACTATTAGGTCAAATTAAAAATTCATATACGAAAAAAGAAAAACTTTTGTTAAAATAAATCAAAATAAAATTTTGAACTTCAGTTAATCGTAATTAATCGTGGCTAATCAGAAGTGACATTACGAATTAACCAAACTGAACTAGGGACGATATACGACTAAAATAAACTAAAAGGAACCGGAAATTTCTTTAGTTAACAGTGGATAAGGACCCACCGAAAACTCTCATAAAAAGTCAACGGGAAACTTTTAATATTAGGACCATAATCGTATCTGGAAATACAAAAATAACCTTATGAAGATTTTTGAATTATTGTACTAGTCACTGATATTAAGGTTTGATATATTTTTGAAGGGAAATATATATGTATAATGTAACGTCATATAATGAAAAGAGTCTTTCTTGATATATGTAAATATAAACGGTATTTATATAAACTAATTGTATACTTTATGAATTTAAACGATTAAAGTCTGACGTTTTGACCATAAACTCTTCTTGCAAATGAAATATACGTCAAGGTAATAATTATATTGATTTCAAATTTCAACGAATAAAAATTATATAAAAATAAAGTACATAAAGTACTATACGGTAAAGTTAAGGAACGGATAGTCTGTTATATAATGTTAGGACTCTAATCAAACAAAAGTAAATTTTCGTTATTTACAATAATTTTACATGTTTATTTACTTGACAATTGTTCCCATATTATCGTAATTTTATTATAAATAAACGTAGAGTAAAGTCTCGCTTAAATCATATTTAAAGTTTTAATATATACCGGTGTCATCTTTAATACCTACAACGATGTACATTCTTAATCTTTTGTTTACCATAAGAAACAGGAGTTGTAAATGTAAGATAATGACTTCTAATAGGTTTTAGTCCTTCGTAGTGAGATATTTCGGAACGAGAAGGGAGGTTTTTCTTAAATGATTTTTGATTCTCAACGATATTAAATTTGCACTAATTAAGAAATAGACTCCCATCTGTCGTAAAATGTGTGACCTGTGGTACCCCTCCCCGGAAATTCAGAAACTACTGTAGAGTAACTCCAACCACCCCGGAGTCAGTGATCTTGGTAGAGAGTTCGAAACGGACATCTTTGGGTGGGTCGGTCGTCGGATGTCCTTCCTTACGTTTCACTCGCCAACTATCCCTTTTTACAGAACTATTCCCGTTCATTGAAAGAGAATAAGAGAGGTGTCAGAACAACCGGAGAGGTGTCTTTACTGAAGACCGAACAACGAGATTTTTGTGAAGGACTCTCTTCCTTCTTTAAGTCTAACATAAACCAAGAAGACATGAACCCAACTTAAAAGGTAAACAATAATCCTATCGTTTAAATAGGTCAATGGTATATACGACACACATTTTATGTTTCGGAGTACAATTGTGACTTCAGTTCCCCGAAGTTGAAACAAGTAAAAATAACAGAAGTTTCTAACCGACAAATGGATTACTAGTCCAGTTTGAAATAAGACGTGTCCCTATATTACGATTCTCTTTAGGTACTTAAGTTTAATTCTAGACTTAGAACCCAGACGACAATGTTTCTAAAAACCAGTTAGATATAAAGGGTTACAGTCAGAAATATTTTCTACCATCACTATAAAGATATACCTCAGTAAGACTCCTAACGACTTCTATTACTCTTATATCATAAATCATAAATTATCCAAACAGAGTGAATTACTTCATTCTCTTGACTTTGATAAAATATCGTTTTCAATCTCTCAGAGAAACTTTAATTTGACAAGGTATGGTGTACTAGGTCTACATAATATCTTTTGTCCGAAGGGACCGTCGAGTCTACCTTTTCTTAGACGGACGTTACGTCCTTGGGACCCAAACTAGGGACCCAACTCTTCTAGGGGACCTCTTCCTTTACCGTTGGGTGAGGTCATAAGGACGGACCCCTTAAGGTACCTGTCTCCTCGGACCACCCGATGTCAGGTACCCCAGTGTTTCTCCTGTACGGACTCGCTGATTGTACAAGTGAAAGTGAAAGTGTGATCTACCGGGTCTACATAATATCTTTTGTTGATATTGGTTAATCGAAGACCAAAATAGATGATGAAACTTTAATATATTTACAGTCATTTTTCCGTTCTCACAAACAGTACGGTCAAGAGGAACAGATATCAAAATTACGGAAAGTTACCGTGGGGTGAGGTCATAAGAACGGACCTTTTAGGATACCTGTCTCCTCGGACCATCCGATGTCAGGTACCCCAACGTTTCTCAGTCTGTACTTATTCGCTGAAGTTACAGTTACAGTTACGGGTTATATTAAAGTCCTCAAATTCTTTACCCTTAGACTAAATTCATTCACATGATACATCCACCCGTCACTAGAGTGATTACTCCGGTACGTTGACGTACTGGTTGGTTTACCTTGTTTTCTTCAATCAGACTCCATTGGTCTTTGTGTGACCAAGTCATTGACATTTAACCAACTTCAGACTTTGAACGGGACAATTTACTAGGTCAAACACTTTCAGTTCCATAAATCCTTTATATATTTGGTAGAGTTACGGAGATTACACATACAGAGTTCAGGTTATGTATGTATCTATCTACATAAATAAACTCTGGTTTCATAAATTGGGTAACCAATACTAAAAGACATACTTATCTGAACATACAACTATTAAGGTAGACGTGGGTTACCCACTTAGATAGATTCTACAAATCAATATCCAGTATAGCTTTCTAACCCGTACGATACTGATAAAAGAACCCTTATAAACAACTGTCCCTCTGGTGATGGAATGTTTCTGTAGACGATGATATGACTGGCGAGGCATTTTATAAGAAGGACACGTACGTACACTTCGACGAAGTCGGTACAGACTGAGAAACACTAAGATACCGGACAATGGGCGGTGGGTCCGAAGAGACAGGTACCCTAATACCCTAAGAAGTCTGTGCTTATGACCTCACCCAACGGTACGGGAGAAGGTCCCCCAGAAGGATTAGGTCTCTAACTTACGAACAGAGATCGTAGATGGACGTAACCGTCCGCCCAAGAACTGGTGATCGCGGTGGACTCTTCGGGGTCATAAGAAGGATCATATCTCAATAAAACCGCTCTTACTGTTACTTCGTCTTTGATTTTATAACTTCCTTACTCCTTCACTGGACCCCTAACATCTACTAAAGTTGATCCTCTCCTTCTCACCGTATCAAACTATTGAACTCTGAGTCTCGATCTCCTAAAATCCCTCTTTCTTTCCGTTTAACGAACGGTCCGGCTCACAAGACCCGTCTCGACACACCCTTTTTTTTTTTTTAGTGAACACCTTTCCCAAGTTCCAACCGTTTCTGTTGTCCCCTAAATTTCAGGAGTCTTCTCTCGAGAAAAGGAAACCTCGTTCTTATTCATTCCAAGTCTCCTCTCCACCTCCTTTGTCTCCTAAAACGACTACTAACTACAACTCAAGGGTCTCTTGGTCCTTATCAAGGAAGGAACTTCTTTTTTTTTTTTCATAAAGTAAATAAATTTTTTATTAAAATGATACAGGTTTTTACATGAATTTCACAGGTTATCTCAACATTTTATCTCTTTCTACTTTATTTGGTCTTTTTTACTTGGTTTACTTTTTATTTTATTCTCATATCCCATCTTTGTCCGAACATCAGTTTTTGGTGTATTAGGACGTTTAAACGATCTTCACCTAGTATTTGACCCGAAGTCAAAGAAGTTCTCATCGCATTTCTTCACGGTAGTCAAGTGATATACTAAGTGACAACTGTTCCATTTTATTTTTGTCTACACAAAGTATGTATACGACTCTGAAACTTTACATTGACCTAATTATCCACTAAAGTGACCGTCTCACAAACTATCAAGTAATTTAAAGTTTATCGAGTGATCTATAAACAAAACAAAAATATTATTGATGCTTATTCTTTTTACTGAAGTGTCAATAATGATCGAAATAGAGTTGGGTAGTAGAAGAGATGATACAATTTCACGTAACCTCTTTATGGATAGTGAAAGTCAGTATTACCGTATTTTTTAATTGATGAAAACGGAAATGTAAAAAAGGATGTGACAGATTTATTGAAAAAATATTAATAACATAGTCGTAAATTAAATCAGTTGGTCCTTTATTAAGAACTGACACTTTACGTAAAACCCCGTGACTTCTCATTTATGTATTCGTTGAGTTCGAGATGAAATTTTTACTAAGAGGACCTACACTAAGGGTGTAGGTCATCTAGGTGGCTCAAAATTTTCAGAGTTACTCAAAGATTTCAGTTCAAAAGGTTTAGCTTTTATATACTTAGTACTGTAGAACAGTCAAAATAAAAAGTCTCCTATGTAAGAAGAATGTCGAAAGGAATAGAGGTGTCGTAATTATAACCTTCAATCTTCAGTACAGTGAAGGAAAATGTCATGACCCATCAGTGTCGACTTAATAAAAAGGAAGAATCGAAAGGATTCATAACAACAATCGTAACAAAAACTCTGTAAAACATCATGATTTAATTCCCACCATTCATAGTCCCCTTTTTTACACAACCCGGTTAATATTGTTTGTAAGTTTTTTATAAACAGTCATTAAATAAAATTATTCAGATACAATTGTATTTCAGTGTAGGTCTTTCAATCTTATATCCATCCATATCTAAATACTTTTAATTAAATTTACATCCAGTTAATCATTTTGAAATATAATATATCATAATATTTTTATTTGTGCTACTGTCGTAATGACTAAGTCCCTGAGTAGTCCGTAATCGACTCATTTACACGAGAGTCAATAAACATCTTTACTAAGTCACTCACCAAATATACGTTTCGGGTGTCGTCAACATAAGTATAGATGAATACAAATGTCCTTTTCCTCTAAAAGGTTCTTTTGAGATTATCTCACAGGAAATTTTCGAGGAAGTTCTTCAATACGAGACGACCTTAAAACTTTATGAGTCACTAATTTACGTCAAGAACGTCTACCGATCCTTCGTATCTCTTTTCCTACTAAAGATTGTAGATGACACACAGTACATGACAAAAGTTATATTATGGAGTCAATTCCCATTACTTTTGTAGTCCTTTACAAGGTATGTAAAAATCTGATTTTCGTCTTTTAACAGTGGAAATGATTCCGTTAATAATAGATAAAGATGTATTTAATTTTGTTATCTGTCATGGAATACACGTATTATTTATTAACTGAGCTCGTTTAATAAAATCACGATTATTGGTCGTACGTCATCAGAGGAGTAATTTTGACTCATATTCAAGATTAAGACTGTTTAATCTTTTATTCACAAGATTTTACATATCTATTAGAGAAGACTTCTTAGAGGAACGGTCGATCCCCTCAGTGTGGCTTAATTTACGGATTACTTTGAGGACGTAGGTACGTCAACTACCTCAGGTCGAGAGAGAGGAGGAAGAGGGAGAAGAATGACCGTGACCGGGTCCCATATTGGTAGGTGGGGTGGGAGGTCGTGGGAAGAGATGAGTTTCGGAGGGTGTTAACGAAGGATGGGACGGTCCCGAAAGGATTCATGGACTTCAGATTATTTCATACTCACTCGACAGATACTTTAGTCCCGCTTACTTATGGCTTACATGTAAGATTTATTTTACTTCCGATATTCAACTTCCTCTCTTTTCATACCAAAATCTTTTGGACCTCGTAGTCTCTTTCCCTGTACTACTCGTAGGTTCCGCCCCTTTTCGTCGGACTCTCTTCCCCTCTTCCGTCGGATGCCTGTCTAGAAAGACCTTCTTGTGTCACTGTTTTCCTATTAACAAGAAAAGACAAGACCATTAAAGAGTCCTTATTTTACGATTTTTGATAAGTAGTGTTTACTAAGTAGTCTTCTCATCCTCGAATAGTTCCCTACTCTGCATCCTGGACGAAGAAGAGATTATTCTCTGTAAGAGATGAGTGTATTTCTGTTTCCCCAAGTTCAAGATTCTGGACCGTCGTACCAAGTCAAGTCAGCGAGTCAGCACAGGCTGAGAAACGCTGGGGTACTTGGTGTCGTGCGGTCCGGAGGGACAGGTAGTGGTTGAGGACCTCAAGTGAGTCTGAGTACAGGTAGCTCAGTCACTACGGTAGGTCGGTAGAGTAGGAGACAGCAGGGGAAGATGAGGACGGAGGTCAGGGAGGGTCGTAGTTTCAGAAAAGGTTACTCAGTTGAGAAACGTACTCCACCGGTTTCATGACCTCAAAGTCGAAATCGTAGTAAGGAAGGTTTCTTTAGGGTCCCGACTAGAGGAAGTCTTACCTGACCAACCTAGAGGAACGTCAGGTTCCCTGAGAGTTCTCAGAAGAGGTTGTGGTGTCAAGTTTTCGTAGTTAAGAAGCCGTCATACCATATTACTAATTTTCGAGTGCGAAATTTTAGTACGACAGGTTTGGGTTCTTGAGACGACTAATTATCGACACATTGGTACCCGTTCCATAAATTAACAAGATTTCAAATTAAAGGAATGAACACCTTATCCCCGGTATTGTCATTGGTTCATCCATTGATACATCTCTCTTAACAATTTGATGTATGGATTGAGAATCATAACTGTACTCCTATTTCTGTCTTATACACAGATTGTTCAATATTCGTTAGTGTTCTAATCATCTTAATGATAATGACGGTTTGATACTCGACTAGTTAGTCACGTTTGGTTACTGGTTTAGTGATTGGGAAAGGGTTAAATTAACTTTGAACGTCCACGACGACGACGACGATTCAGTGAAGTCAGCACAGACTGAGACACGCTGGGGTCTCTACCGTCGGGTGGTCCGAGGGGACAGGGACTCTAAGAGGTCCGTTCTTGTGACCTCACCCAACGGTAAAGGAAGAGGTTACGTACTTTCACTTTTCACTTTCACTTCAACGAGTCAGACAGGCTGAGAATCGCTGGGGCACCTGACGTCGGATGGTCCGAAGAGACAGGTACCCTAAACCGTCCGTTCTCATGACCTCACCCCACGGTAACGGAAGAGGCTGAACGTCCACTCTCCTACTCTTAAGTCCCTTTTCTTTCAACCCTTTTTGTTCCCAGTAGTGACTCCCTCCCACCTTCTCTTTTTCCTCCGTCCGCCCCCTAATGATTTTGTTTACTGACATATTTAACCTCAAGTGGTTCAGAACACTTATAAGTCTTTTAGAACTCTCCCTACTGATATGATGGGTTCGTGTAGGTTCTTGTCGAATTCGTTTCATAAAGGTTACGTGACCTTTAAATGAGTAATAAAATCGTGTCAAATAAAATGCTGTTCTGAAACCATGGACTTTCAAAATAAATAAGTCCATAGTGGTCATGTTGTCCAGTAAGTCCATGACGTCAAAAGAAAAATAAGAGGATCGACAGTCGAAACCGACCAAACTTACGAATAATTGTGAAGGTGTCGACCACACGTTGTCACCTCCCTTGACTTTGACTTCGGTAAGTTAAAACGACGAGTAATAATCGAAAGGGATTTCTGACCATCCCTCGTTCCACCTGTCATAACTAATTTTATCCGAAATAGACACATAAAGAAAAGAAAGAAAGAAAGAAAAAAAAAATGATGAACATAGAAGGTTATGTTTCGTTTATAGAAAGGGTTACGAGGAGGTCATGTGACGTCAGTTTTACACCCAACAATCCGAGTGGGACCTTCATGATTTAGTCCTATTCACTTATCCTTTAGAAGTAAAAAATATTCGTGTAGTCAAATTCTTTATGACTAACTAAGATTTATTTGGGTTTATTCTAATGAAGACGTATAAGTTACTACTACAAAGAAACACGGCGTTTCGTAATACTGTCGAGAATTAGACCATAACCTATACGTACGGGATGAATGATTTTGTGATAAACGTAATCCCATCACGTATTTCCCGTACACATCCCATTTTTTACCCCGTTATTTCATCGTTCATCGTCGTAAGGGTACTTTATTTCGGATGTTGAGAGTTCTCGTTGAAAGAGAAAGGAACATATAGAGATACGTCCTCTAACAAAATTACATTTTAAGTTTTATTTCTCCCATATACACTATTACTTTTATATTAGAAATAAACAAATTTTTATATTCTAAGCAGTTTATCATAAAACGGGATAATGAAGGAAAGACTTTGATCTTTTCTGTGGAACCTCTCCTTTTTGTAATGGAAAGTTTATCCAATCTTGGAGTTTCTTGAGTAGACGTGTCTTCTGGTCCAAAATAAAGAATGTATTCAGTAAAGTCGTGAGATTCCAACGTAAGGATAGACATTTTATATTATTATAATCGAGACTGATGGAGTGTCATTCCGTTTTCGTATTTGTTTACATTTCGTCTTCTCGAACCGTCGTCTCTGTATGGTCAAGCGTTTCCATATCTCCGGCGATAAGGTTTACCGTATCCGTTAAAACATCAAGTTTAACATCAAGTTTTTACTTAAAAACTATAAAAACTAATGAAAAATCTGTAAAGTAGTACTCCTCCCACTCCACGTATACGTTATATTATAACTACTAAGAACGATAAATGAATCAAGAAACTTTCTTTGACCGAGTAGTAAGTCTTTTATTTTTTTAGTCCAAAGTTCTATAATGAATAAAATTTTACCATACTTCTATCAGTCTAAATTTTCCAACATGGTAGACAGGAAACTAGACATTCTGAATTATTCAAGGTTCAAGAATATACACCGAATAAATATACTCACACATATTTACACCCATGGAAAACATGTACTCCATGTGAACACATGTATTCAAACACACGTACTTAAATTGAAGTCAATTAATAAAGGCTTCAGTCAATTTTTAGGAACCTAATTTCTCTTTTACATTGCCTTTCCCTTACAGAGACCGAGGTATACCACCCTTCTTTGGTATTACTTTAAGAGTTCCGTTTTTAAGGAAGAGGTGCCCTTCGGTCGAAAGTGGACTAGAAGACGTTCGCGGAAACAATTGACTCTTTTTGTAGGAGAGGAAACTACCATAACTTTGAACGTTTGACATCAAACAAGATTGTATTCAAGTGTCGTACTTTGTCTAAATTTTCGTTAAAAACAAACGAAAGGATAAATATTGTCTATCTAAAGATTATCTTTAATAGTCTCGAAAATTTTACGTTCTAGTATCGTGATCAGAAAATCAACAAACACAAATGACTCACCAGTGTTTTGTGATGTGAGTTATAAGACCCAAAATTTGAGGAAAAAAACGTATAGAGGTTGGAGCTATAAGGTATCCCGGATTTTAAGTTACAGATGTTGTTCTCTATAGAGACTGGAACATAAGTGTAGGAGAGAGAGTACAAACATAGATAGTGACGTGACGTGAGGAGGGTGGTTCCTTATGTCGACTCCCTAATAGAAATATTAAGGAATAGACGAAATGGATACATATATGTGTACATACATATATATATGTGTGTGTATATATACACATATATACATATATATAAGATATAAATCTCTCTAATATATATATATAAGATGATATATATAGAAGATGTTATATATATCTCTCTATATAAGATATTATGTTAGTATACCCTCGGAATCTGAAAGATTTTAATCGATATAAGACCTTACAGAGACCCTCCAACATGTACTACAAGGGAGACTAACATTGTCGGTGAAGTAGAATTAGTGATTCTAATAAATACGACCAAGACCTAGAGGTAATCCTTTAGAAGGAAGTGGGAAGGGTACCTACGAGGAGTCATGTTGAGTTCCACGGCATCACATATTCTGTTACTCGGTCGACATTCGTATAGTAACCCTACACATCTTCAGACTATTGATTTAACAACCGGTTCTATTCTTGTGTCAGAAGACTTTAGTTTTAAAAAAGGTGTATACAGCCACCGAGTATTAGACCTCTACTTAGAACACTCTGCTTGGTTTCTGAGATTTCTCCCTATAGACCTTCGGAGCTCCTGAGAACTAATAAAACACACTTAAGAAAGAGAACGACACTATAAAAGTAACGAAATTTCGGAATGTATTCATTCCTGTACGTACTTTGGGTTCCCCAGAAAACACGGAATATTGGTGTGTTGAAACACATTAGGAACCTCTGTCAGAGAAGGTACCCTGATACCCCATCTCAAAGTATGTGGACCTCAAGCCGTGGATGATGTACGATTCTTTCTTCTTTCGACTTAGTCGGACATTTGTTGACATTTGTAAGTACAGAAAACAACCAGTCCATGAGACTTTAATGTTTCAACCGAGAGCCTTGACCGAATTTTTTCTAACGGTTAAACCGGGATTTTAGTTTGGGTGATACCTATGTTAATATGTGTAGTAGATAGTGTTCCACTAATTACCACTTTGGTTTTTGGTTTAGTATACTTGGACATTATTGGGGTAGTTGATAAAAAAAAATTACTGTTTCGAAAGGTAAAATACGACCATCGGTATTTTTCGTGGTAACGGGAGTGAATGAGCTAATTACAAGAAAATAAACCTAGTAAATGATATTATATTAAACTCAAACGTAAAAACGTTAAAAATAATATGACCTTTTGTATACCTTCTTGTAATAAATACCACCACCAAATCGGCGATTGAATACAGGCTGAGAACACTAGGGTACGTGGCATCAGACGGTCCGAGGAGACAGGTATCTTAAAGGGTCCGTTCCTATGACCTCACCCAACGGTAAAGGAAGAGGTTCCCTAGAAGACCTGAGTCCTTAACTTGGGTCCAGAGGACGTAACGTCCTTCTAAGAAATGACTGACTCGCTGCTCCCTTAGGGTTAATGATGATTTATCTATTTTGGTACCTGACGTCGGATGGTCCGAGAAGGTAGGTACCCTAAAAGGTCCGTTCTCATGACCTCACCCCACGGTAACGGAAGAGGTTCTATTTTTGAAATTCGATTTAAACATGTTCACAGTAAGTATGTTACTTACTATGTCCAGATACGAGACGTAGTGTGAGACGATATTTTAAAAAGACAGAATGAATAAAAAGGTCCTTTCCTGTCTTTTAAGTGATTAACATTGCGAAATAAGTGAAGAAATTTGACGATAATGGAGTAAACGTATATTTGTATATTCTAGTAGACATTTTGCGATGGGTATAAAATTTTTTTTAATACATAAACAAAGGAGGGAGAAAGATGTGTAAAAATTAATTTAAATAACTGTACAAAGAGGACCGTTATAAGTTAGAGTAAGTAAAAAAAGGTCGTTAAGAACATCGAATAATAAACCTGACTTATGAATGTTTACTTTTATCGAAGAGACGAACAATTCTGTAGAAACTAAAATAGGGAAATGGATCAGTCTACAAACACACTCGTTCGGACCTCATTATGGTAAGATTACTCGTTATTTTGGTCTGTACATTGGTTCATTCACCACACCATTAGGAATCTTTATTTACATTTTGGACTCCATCTATCTCTAGTTCAAAATTAATAAATCCTAATATTGACCCTAGTTGATTTACATCTAGTTTAGGGAAGTGACGAGTTACGACTAGTCCCATGGTGACGAATAGACTTGGACGTCTTACACCCCACTCTACAAAGTGTGAAGAGACTGAGACATAGAGGAGCCTTCATTAATTGGTAGGCAGTGTCGGAACGACGAATGGTAAACAGTAAGGTAGTGTCTATTTTAGATAGACTCTCTGTTCCGTCCTTCTGTCTCCCTAACACGTTCAGATAAGTTGAACCAAGATTGTAAAGTATTGTAACTTAGAACCTTATCAGTACAATAAGTTTATACGTTTCTTAGTCCCTGATTAGAGGATTTCTTTTCACGACATAAGATTTTTGAGGTTAGATACTTATTGAGGTTTGACACCTTTGATAAAAGGTATCGTTGTCACAATGTGGTTTAGAGAGAATTTGGATCCATATGGACTTCCTTTCTTTTACCCTTGCGATTATAAGTCACTCGTGGTTGGTACACGGTCCGTGATATGTCTACTGTAAGAAAGATGGATTGTGGTTTCGAAATACTCCTTCCATAGTAAACGTAAAATCTCTACGTTTTTGACCCAATTTATGATCCGAGCGAAAATGTAATGTCTAAAACGAACGTTGAATAGAAACACTCTGAGGTTTCGGGTCACGGGAAAACTAGTGTGGTATGACGGAGGGGTCTAGGGCTTGAGAAACAAGACGACAAGATGATCGTATTACCGGGAATTAGTGGTATATATTGAGAAAATTATTCACTTAAATAACGATGTAAAACTTCTTGTATTCGGTATAAAAGAAGAGTGATCAGGAGACTCGTTGGAAAGGTCATCTCGACTACTAAAGTAAAAGACCAGGGTTCCGTACAAACGGCCCTGAATTCAGTCTGGGTATTCAATACGATAACTTTGAATTACTATTTTTTACTTCGGAGTTCGTAGGTATGTCTTTTTCCTTCTGTGGAAGATCCCCTGTTTCACCCCATCTAAATCTATAAAAAGAGTTATCTCTTACTCCTTCCTGACGTGTCGGCTCTGATTACGAGACTTTCTTTCTAGATTTCCACTATTCGTCCGTAAGAGTTTTCACTTTATGGAACACTTTATGACTCCAATACTTCGGAGAACTTATTTGAAGAACTTCTCCTTTTAGTTTATGTGTAACGTCCTTATTTACTATTTACCTCACAAGTATGAGACTTAAATAAGGTTAATCATTAATTCTAATTTGATGGTCCCCTTAACATAAAGTCTTGCTTTACACTTACAACGTTTAAGACCGTTCATTTTGACTTTATTCGTGGTCTTTGACCCCTCACCACGTACGCTCTACCTCCTTTACTTCCTTCGATAGGTGGAGTAAGTTACATGTGTAATAGTTTTAGGTTTTACACGACAATTCCTTTTTGTATTCCTACCGTTTGTGAATTACTGAAAGTATTAACGGGAGGAAATTTGAATCTAGAAGGGACTACCGAGTCTACCATTTAATAGACGGACGTTCCGTCCTCTGGACCGAAGTCAGGGACCTAACCCTTCTAAGGGACCTCCTCCCGTATTGTTGGGTGAGGTCATAAGAACGGACCTCTTAGGGGTACCTGTCTCCTTAGACCGTCAGGTGCCCCAGCGGCTTAGTCTGTGTTGACTCACTGAATTCGTGTGTTTTGGAATCTCGTTAGAAAATCCTTGATTATAGGGAGAACCGTTTCTATGTGTATAGCCTTTAAATCGTTAAGAAATCTGACTGAAAAAAAAGAAGACAATTTAAGTTTATTTCAAGTTACCGAAAATAATATTTTCTCGAACGTACAATTTTAAAGGAAGAATATATTACTTCAGAAGTATAGATGAGTAAAGGTCGGAATTAGAAGAATTAATAAATTGATAAACATCAAATTACAATGTTAAGATAATAAATTACCACCATAACGTTTAGTAAGGTCGTAATAACGGACCTCTTAACGTCCTGTCTTCTCGGACCACCCGATTCAGGTACCCCCAGAGTTTCTCAACCTGTACTGACTCATTTAACGTTATTGTTAACGTCCGACTTTTTATTTAGACTTCTAACGTTAATCATCAGAGTTAGAGTAGACACTGTTAATTTATTCTATTATCTGTAATTTATGAATTTTTCAATAACCATATCTGAACAAATATATGACAACTTATAGTAAAAAATTTTAGACAAATACATAAGAACGTAAACGTAAACAAGTCTTTTTCTACGGATCTGAAGTCAATGAGTTTTTAATTATGTCCCAATGAAGACGGACTATCCTAAAACTCGTCACGTAAAACTGCAGATATGAAGACACGAAAAGACGTGTCGAATTTAAAATCATTGTGTATAGTACAAATGTTTTATTGTTCCAATAATAAGAATTTTTTATTATGTCACGTCTGAATATTACCCCCGTTAACGGAAAATATACGAAGTAAGACACAAGAGACATGAAACTCTATATGGAAAAGAGTCTGAAATCAAGGGTTATCGGGAAAGAAAATGACGAGACGATAGTGTTGGTGCGTTCAATGTCTCTTTCCTCCACGAGACTATGATAGACCATATTTCTGACTCTAACCTCAGATGAAAATGAAAAACTTATACTAAAAAATTTCCAAGACTTTTTCTTTGTCAAATCGAGGTCGTCCTTCCCTTTTTTTCTCTTCTACTATTTATCAAAGAACCTTTGACTTCTTTATCCGTGTGCTATCCTTTGGTAAGAATTTACATTTTTATGCGTATAGACGAAACCTCTAGTTCAAAGGGTGTCAATTATTTTAATCTTCTTTCTGTTTTTACTGACATCAAACTAAATTTACGTACATAAATACATGTACAAAGAATTCCCTACTTTCTAATGAAGTAGGTTTACAGAGAATTTTACATTCTTGTGTTACTCGACCATAGAACCAAACATTAGTCTTCTCTAAAGTAGAGACTTTACTAAACTGATGAAAGGAATAGAGTGTGGTGAGTACAGTTTACTGTTTCTCTTTTGACCTCCGTTGAAAGAAGGTGGATCTTCGGAAGATTAGTCAGAAACTTTACGTGGGTGTAATAACTATTACTGTTAAAGTACAACTTTAGATTAAAGGTTTTGAGACCTCACATGACGACCTTGTTAGGGAAGATAAAGGAAGGGTAAAGAATAAAGAGAACCCAGGAAGCGAGTTTTTTACGACTCGAGAAACGATCAAAAGAATATAAAACGTATGTGAATAAAATCAATGAATAGTTTTGGTGATGACGTCACTAGAACTACTTTTGTAAAAAAAAAATTGACAAAAAGTGAAAGGGTGGTTTGATATCATAGAGGATGTACAGGAAAAATGTATTTAGGGATTTAAAGGATAAAGTCCGAAGTCTTACGATGACGAACTGAGTAAACTCTGGTTTAATCTGAAATACGAAAAATGTAAGAACCCGATACTTGTTCGAAAGAATAATAAGGTGTATAACGGTTTGTATTGGTACACCTTTATACTATATTTATTATTTACATAGGATATAAGTCTTTTAGGGGTAAATATTGATCCACGAAAGTTCTACTTCTTTGTAAATTCCTATCTATTGTGGTCTTCGTTGAAATAGGTCCCTAATATAATTATCTTTATGGTAATTCGTTTCGTGTTATTCTCTTTATTTTATGTTTTCCAATCTGAAACACCGGAGGGACAATCCCTCCGTTATGTCTCTGAAACTAGATGAACCGAGTGTAGAAACGGTTTGAGAACCGAGGAAAAAAATAAAAGACCGACCAAAATTTACTCCAGGTTCCCTAGTCAGTGTAGGATATCTCCTTCGTCGACGACGACGATTCAGTGAAGTCAGTACAGACTGAGACACACTGGGGTGTCTGCCGTCGGGTAGTCCGAGGGGGCAGGGGCTCTAAGAGGTCCGTTCTTGTAACCTCACCCAACGGTAAAGGAAGAGGTTACGTACTTTCACTTTTCACTTTCACTTCAGAGAGTCGACACAGACTGAGAATCGCTGGGGTAGCTGACGTCGGGTGGTCCGAGACAGGTACCCTAAAAGGTCCGTCCTCATAACCTCACCCAACAGTGACGAAAGAGGTATTTGTCCTTCTCTAAAGTAAAATTAAATATGTTTTCCATCTGTAGATATGTATAAGTTAAATAGAGACCAAAGTAAGTAGATGGACCATTCATCCAATAGAGAAATTTTAACCCTGAATGTATAATTTTACCTTTCTTTTTGTTTACAACTCATCCTCTGAACTAAAGATCAGAATTAAAATGATAGAACAGTACCTGTGAAAATCGTTTAGTGAATTGGAGCGACCCGAAGTTAAATGAAATAGTTCTTTTACTACGACCCTATTTACTAAGGAATTCAGGAAAAGTTGTGATTTTCAGAAACGTGGACATTGTGTATATTATAGAAAAAAACCCATTCTATGACATCAGGTATCACTTTGTATTCCCTATTGATTACACCCTAAAAAATCAAAGATAAGTCATTATAGATTGTCGGTATGAACTCGAAAGAGTATATCTCATTATCAAGTGTTACTACTGTTAGAAGTTGTAATACAAATTATTGATAATTTACGGGTCAAGCCCTTCTAGAGGATCCCTTATGCGGTCATAAGAAAGAACCTCTTAAGGTACCTGTCTCCTCGGACCACCCGATGTCAGGTACCCAGCGTTTCTCAGTCTGTGCTGGCTCGCTTACAAAGTCAAGTCAAATCAATGACACCACTAGTAAAGTGTTATATATGTTTATAGCTTAGAAATACAACATGTGAACTTTGATTGTATTACGAGATACAGTTAATACGGAGTTATTTTATACTGTTATTATTTATTTATTATTTTAATCTTTCTTTATAAAGTTAATGGACCCTTTTGCACCCCACCCCCAAATTTTATCCGGATACTAAAAGTTTTTAAGTAAAATATTTAAGTAGAGTTCTTAACTCTGCAATCCATTACAAATCACAAATGATAGTAGAAAAAAGGGGTAAATAAGGATATAAAATATTCGTTTATGGTTGGTATTTCAAGATTAAGTTGTTTGAAGGACGAAAATGATATAAGAATAAACAGGAATGTAACAAATTGTCCTTTTTACGAATATAGAAGAGTGAGATTTCTTCCGTTACCTTTTTATTATGTCGAAAGATTCAAAGAAAATTCATAGACAGTCATATCTACACCGTGTGTTTTCCTGTAAAGGTTTACCAATGTCTACTTCCTAATAATGGTTATTTATATTACCATATGCGGTAAAAATTACTTTCCTGTCAATTAAATATACGAGTAAGTTGTCTAAAATTCTTCAAACCTTACTTATATTCAACACGTATAATCGTAATAACTCTTGAATAAGATTTTAGGTCCTGTTAAATGAATTTCCATAATGAATTTTACTAAAAAATTTCACCAAAACTCTGATTGATTTTTGAAAACTTGTTTATTATACCTAATGTATCTTACGTTAACTCAAGAAGTACAAAAAAGTAGGAGGGACCATAGATGTTGGTCGTTTTGACCTCTTACGCTTACTAAGGCGGATAATGTTTCGACGACATTTCTTAGGGGACTTAAACCCTAAAATTTGATAAAACTTACAAAATCGTTAAGTAGAGTAACTAATGTTTCTACATAGAAAACGGGTTGAAAATTACTAAGGTGTCCCAAGTTACACTTATAAAAATAAAGGACTGAAGGAAAATTCTATACATAAGTAAAGATAAAAACCGATACGACCCAGAAACAAC